>MCJB01026232.1:34008-72136 GCA_002018475.1 Nicotiana obtusifolia
CCCCCCCCCCCCCCCCCCAAAGGAACCGTTTCATATCGCTTCCACGCACAAAGCATGAATATCATTGGCAGATCAAGAATGCAAACTAAGGCAAGTTAACCAATGAACTTGAGGATTGTAAGAGTTTCAAAATAACCAGTGACCTAAATATGTTCTGCAAGTGAACAACTGTAGGTTTGATTGTTTCCTTTGATTTTTTGATTCTCTATTGTAGAAGTTCGGGCATTTTCCTACTTTCATTAAAGCTTTATGTTAAATTCATATACTTTTGCGTAAATGATGCTCGGCTGTTAAGAAGCTGACACATGCAGATTATACTGGTAACAACAACAACAACATCATATCATGCAGATTATGCTGGTAGATGCTGATAAAAGAATTCCATTTCTTTCCAAAATGCAAATTATCTAGCCATTTCCCTTCCAAATTATGTCATAAATGTCTTTACCAGGGGTGTTAGCATGTGCAAGAACTGTTTGACTTCAACTCCTAGAATGAGGAGATCTTCTTTGACATTCCATACATATTGGAATGATGAAAGTAGCTTCTACAAAAGGATGCCTTATATGGTATTAGACTTCCCCTAGATATTTCCCAGGCAAACATCTGGTTGTCGACGTAGAGCACCCCTTTTTGCCTGCTCCGATACAGAAGAAAGACATGGCATTTAACAATCTTTTTTAGCTAGGTGCAAAGCATGGGGTCTAAATGGATTACCAACAGCTCCAGATGAACTATTGACGAGTTTGAGGTGAGGAAGTGCCTTAAGTAGGAAGCCAATAGGAGTAATCTTTTGCCTTTCTTTAGGAGATATATGCATAACCACCTTAGTTGACTTAATAAGTAACAAATCTACCCCTGGTACTTCCATGGCAAATGTCTGGTTGTTGACATGACGTCACTCAATTTTCCCACTCCAATGCACCAGAAAAGCATGCCCATGTCAATCCGTCTTAGCTAGGTGCTAGATGTGGAGAGTACATATGCATTCATCCAAGGGCATAAACCACTTAGATCATCCTCTACCCCTACAACTGAACCAGTTCATAACTGGTCAGTAAAAGCTCGCTTTCTTTGCTGCTAACATTCAATTGAGGTTAAAAAAGAAAAAAGATATCTTTAGAAAAATCACAAAGGAGTACTGGAATGTTATTGAAGCCATTAAAGACAATAAATCTCTTCAAAAATTGGACAAATTCTGAAAACTAGATCAAACTGTAAAAGATATTTTAGAACCCAAAGAATTTGAAAGATTGGTTAAAACCATAAAAGATACAGTTTAAGCAGGTATTTAGCTATAACGAGCAAATACAATACTGGCTAAGAAAAAGGAATATGAACGGAATATCACCTCTTCAATAATCTTCACGGCTACCCTGTCTTTAACACTCCCTCCAGGATTCAAGAACTCTGCTTTCCCCAAAATCTAAACAGGAGTTGCTATCAATTAGCCATATTCATCTACATATGCAAATGTAATATATATCCAACTACAAATAACTCCTATATGAGCTTTGCAAAGCATAACCGATCCAAGCTCGAATAAAGGAGAGGGAATAGGTTAATGGTGAATATAAAAGCAAGTTAACTATTACATCTCCTCTTAAATACAAAATTCCTGAATAGAACCAACAATTAAGCTCAGTCCGAAACAAGTTGGGGTCGGCTATATGATTACTCCATTTAAACTCATTCATGCCATTATAACGCAAATAAAAATAAAAAGTAGTATTAAAGTCCTCTACATTTTCTACATGTATAAGTATCTGAAAGGCTAAACCACTCCTAGAAAGCATAGAAGCCACAGTTCTACATATAAAAGTAATCTAACTATTATACCTCCTTAAAACAAAATTCCTGAATAGAACCAAAAAGAAAATAATTATATCACCAGATCGAACTAATTTGGAATTCAGGATACCATTCATATCTAACAACTAACATTTTTTTTTACTCAAACCTATAGCTAGCGATACACGCGTATGTATTATTGGAATTGATAGATAGAGAATGTACTTCACAGCCAGTTGCGTCAGACAGGCTATTGATTCTGATTAAAGGAGTGTTGCCAATGGCGGCGACGAGTCCATTTCTACGTCTTTGAAGTTTCTTCTTTTGCGAAGACTTTTGTTGAGTGATTTTCGTTTTACAGAGGAAATAAGAAAGTATGGCTACGGAGAGCAGTGTGGCGACGGCGCCTGCAGTTCTCACCGGCGCCATCGTGGAGGTTCTCCACGCACAATCCGGTCTGACTGAACCGGAAGTATATGGGCGGTGAAAAGGCGAAGGAAGGTTATGAATATTTTTATCAATTGCGCTGAGACCACCTAAGTTTCTTTTTCTTCTCTTTTTCCCAGTCAACATTTTAGCAACGCTAGCAAAGGGGCTTTTTTTTATTTTATAAAAGAATATAAAAATTTGGCTTCTTATCGTTGTATGGTATTCGCTTTGGCATTCAATTAATATCAAATTGAGCCGCATAATATGTTTCGTACCAACAAAAAAAAATCATTCTCAATGCTTGAATATGAGAAATTTGATAAGCCAACAAATTAATTTTAGATAATGCAGCTAACTAAGGGTAGCTTTGATATTTTGTTAATCTTAGGTTTGTATATTAAAAATCTTACCATCTTTTAAAAGCATGTTAAACGAAAATGTCTAATGATTTGATTGGAAGTGGAAGAGTAGAGTTAAATTATATAATGATCTTCTCTGTTCTTTTTCTTTTTTTTTGTGGATTGCTAGTAAAATGGTTGTAAAGATATTTTGAAGAGAGAAACTTGTACAAGTCTCACTAATTCAAGTGAGAACTCAACGATCTTGTTTTTGTTTAATTGTATACTATAGATAAAACCGTGGAGATCTTGCAATAATTATTGTACATAAAACCTTCTCGTAGTGTTATGAACGCATAAATAATTCTTTTTAGGACCTTATTTAAAATATATTCATAACTATTAAAGTTTAAATGCCTTAATATTAAATATAGTCTGAAGTTCTAAGCTTTGTCAAAATCTGGCAATTCTAGTCTAGGAAAAATGACAAAAAAGAATATTTTGCGTTGCTGTTGACTTTTTATCCCGGTAACTGAAGTTTCAAAAATAGTTCGACGTTAGGTTTAGGGGCAAAATTCCGATGATCACCAGAACTTTCAGTCTTAATACTGAAAAATTATAGTGATCTTTAAAATTGTCACATATCCTAACGGATCACCAGAATTTTTAACATTATGGCTAAATTCTTAGTGCTTCGAAATTTTGGCAATTGCCAAAATTGCTTTCCAAAATTTTGAACAGTATATTTTAAAATTCTGGCCGAATATTATTTTTCCAAAACAAAAATATTTGGTACAAAATTTAAATGGCGGTCCTAAAAAAATCCATCCGATGTAATTATCTAACTAATCTAATGCGTGACGCTTGTCGAAGATCCAGATATGTACTGGAGATAAGCCCAGCCCAGAGCCAATATAGGCTTTAACAATAATGAGTCTCGAAAGAAGTTAGGACTTAGGATGGGCCCAAAGAAAAGTTTTGATTGTTTTTCACAATGCAGCATAAGGGAGCATTTTCATATATACCATTTTTGGTTCATTATCGAAGTTATACTCGCATTGCATAAAAATTTATAAAGTGTATCCCTTCGGATATAAATAGTTCAATATTTGTACCCGCTCAGATATGAAGTAGTTCAATTTTTTCAATGTAACTTCAGAAATCAAATAAAAAGTTATTCTATTTTCCAAATGCAGCTTCAAAATTCGAATTTGGAGTAGCTCAATCTCTTTAATGCTTGCTTCGGAAATCAAATATGAAATTCTTCTATCTTTCAAATGCAACTTCAGAAATTTGAATCTTAAGTAGTTCAATGTATTGAATGCAATTTCAGACTTCAAATTTCTGAAACATAAATTTGTTTTTTCGAATTTCAATAATTCGATATACGATTTAATGCCCAAATCTACTCCAAATGAGCTCAAATTTGAAACATAACTTTCAAATATTATAAATAAATATATCAACCATAAAATTGTCACAACAACAATAAATTTAACAAACCCATCTTGCAAAAAAGGAGAAGAAAAAACTATAAGCATAAAGAAGAAGAAACAATAATAATGAAGAAGTGAAAAGTATATGAAGTTATCCAAAAATTGGGTATCAGTTAAACTTTTCCTAAGTAGATACAAATTCAAAAATTGAGTATCAATTAAACTTTTCCTAAAAAAATGAATACAAATTTAATGAGTGACGTAAAATTGGGGGCCATATAAATTTTTTGCAACGTAACATAGTAAAATTCATCATTTGACGTAATATATCAAGTGCTTCAAAATTACATTAAAAATATTAAATGACGAAAAACTTTCATATAAAAGTATGTATAAAGGATTGAATATTGTCAACCATATACGAGTGCATTTTGAGTTTTCATAGAACAAAAGCTACACAACTTTTGGTAGGGAAATAACTTCATGAAACCAAAAGAAAAAAGTGAGGAAACATTTTTTTTTTTTTTACGTCCGTATATAACTATATATAAAAGGAGATTCGTAATAAGATCAAATTGTTCTCTTTAGAAATTAGGTGGAGTTGATCAAACACTGAACGTGTACTTAAAATTGTAAATGGAGATGGCAGTGTCTTTAACTGAGAGAGGGGAAAAGAAGAGATGCGTGGTTTACCCAGATACAAACAACAAGTGACTGAAAAAAGGAGATTGGAATAAGATTATGCCCATAAGGAATATAACTTTATAGGCAATAGATTATGAACCAGCTCCATCTCATTACATACAATACATAAAATAAAATAAAACATTGATCATTTAAGTAGGCCGACAAACCTGTAAATCAAATACCCCTACATTTTGCCCTCGCGGTACACGACCTAACTATTTCAATAGCATTTGACAATTCTAAAATTACTCGGTTTGAGACACCATTCAAGGAAGCTAATAAGTCTTTTTCAAAACTAACACTCCTACTAGGCAACTTAAGGTAACCAAAGTTCCTTTTCGTTATGCTTCATCCATCTAATTTCATATCACATACTGTACCTTACATTTGAAAAGCTACACAATTTCAAACCTACCTTTTGAAAACTCAATTTCAAAATAGTGAATCCTAGCAAATTCTATATAAGAATTATACATCTAATAATTTTTATCAAATAATTACATCAAAAATAAATATAAAATATTAGCATACCATTGTTATACCAAGAACAGTTAAAAAAAATAGAATATACCACGTATTTCAAGACAACATACATAATACTTTTATACCTAAACAAAATCAAATAAATAGAATATACCATGTATTTTTAAGACAAAGTACAAATTTTTTATACCTAAACACAATTAAATAAACAAAATATACCATGTATTTTTAGGTATAAAAAATAGTATGTACTTTATCTACAATTTGATTAATAGTTATTTGGGCTAGGTATAATGCTTGAGTGTCGAGTTTGGGTGTGGAAATGGAAGGTTGTTTACCCTCAAAATCGGATAACAATTGAATTTATACGCGGTTTTAAGAATACTTGATTTAACTTGATATAAAATGAGAAATCAGAATAAAATTGAAATTAATGATAAAAGCTAAATGCAAACCACACAAGTTAAGCAGTTTTGGCCTTGAAGGTTGATTGCACTTGAGCCAAAAAATATTGCAATCGGTACCGAAACATAGTGATGAGATAATAATAACTAGAAAGAATAATATATTGCTTTAAATGTCAGTTACCATGTGCTTTACAAATAATCAGATCCCCCTTATATAGTAGATGAGTCCTACTTTAGGTACAATTATGTATAAGGTAAAAAATCTTATGATTTGCTAATTAATCCGTTTCATTGATACGTGCCAATATTCCCGTCGTGATATCCCACCGGTCACGAATATTTCGGCCTTCCGTTATTTTGATTTGATAATATTTTCTCGAGCTAATTTGGAATCGGGGCCAGTTTTGGGGTTACAGACTCGATATCTTGATGACGCATGTTCCAACCTCGTGCTTAGGTTCAATAGACCCTAGGGTTGATCTTCAATCCATTATGTTTCATCCCCGGTTATCATGCAAAAGGCGAGCTCAGTTTCTACCGTATACAGATAGTCCCCTCGTTTACCGGAGAGTAAATGACGAGAAATGATATGAGCCTTAGATTCTCACTATACGAGCTTCCAATTCTCACTCTTATAAATGACGACAAATTCATGACGTAAGTGATAAGAATAGTTGAAACGTCCTGTCGGTGCAATCTTCAAAGCATTAAATGTGTGTCAGTTAACGGTCTGCCGCTTTAGGATGCGAATCGCCATTTTAAAAAAACTATAAATACCCTTTTCATCCATTCATTAGAACTTTTAAATTCAAACATTTGCACTTGTGTTTTAAGAAAACTTCATCACTCTCATCTTCAAACATCTTCCCTTCTGGTTTTCTGAAAGCCTTCATAAGTTATCTGCTAATTACACCTCCTTTTTTATTAGCACATTCTTTTCTCCTCTATTTAGAAGCAATGGCAAAGACTTTAAAATCCGTTCCTCAAAAAGAAACTCCCTCTTCCTCGAAACTGACTGAGAACGTTTTGCTTGTTGTTACTAAGGAACCGACACCGGAACCCCTTCTACAGATGTTCGTCCCTACGGGGTGTCCAACTGGAGCCGATTTGAAGGTTGAGAAAACCTCCTCGGTACCGGACTTGTTTGGTCACCGATAGTATTCTCGATAAGGTCAAGGAGGACTGTAACTGGGCCGGTAAGCACGTAGTGGTTCCTATGATCGAGGAAGCAATCACCACCCATGTGGAGGGTTTTTTTAAGTGTTTACACTTAACCCTTCATGTTGGGCCCTTTGGACCCGGTCATCATCGCCTTTTGTAAGAGGTACGAGGTGACCCTAGGCCAAATTCATCCCTCCTTCTAGAGGATAGTCATCCTCCTCCGCTTTTTGGTAAACAAGATCGAGGGGTGCCCCTTCACCATCGATCACCCCATGCGTCTGTATAGTCCCCGACTATATTGAAGGGGGCTAATAAAACTTGCCCGTCGGGCCAGTAAGGCCCTATTCTCGAGCATCAACGAGGATTGGACCGAGACTGGTTGGGCCGATTTGTTCGAGTGAAGACCTTGGACTTTATCCCCGCCAAGGATATGCCATTTCCTGAGAAATGAAACATGAAACATAAGTATAACCTTGACTTTAAGAATTTGTTTATCATTTCTCTTTTGCCTTTCCTCTTATCGATTCTTTGTGATGCAGCTGTTGCTCGGATACCAGATGCAGTTCCTGGACTCAAGGAGTGGGTCGAGGGCATCGTGTCGCAAAAACTCTATTCTGAGCGCGCGTGGCGTGAGCTTTCGAAGGGTCGATTGGAGGTCCGTTCTCATGGTGAGATTTTTTCTTTAAGTTATATTTGACTTTACTTCCACACCGTTGATTTCTACCTTGTTTCACTTTTCTTTTGCAGGTTTACCAAAAGATGTTGAATCCCCGCCAAGGACATGCCATTTCCTGAGAAATGAAACATGAAACATAAGTATAACCTTGACTTTAAGAATTTGTTTATCATTTCTCTTTTGCCTTTCCTCTATCGATTCTTTGTGATGCAGCTGTTGCTCGGATACCGGATGCAGTTCCTGGACTCAAGGAGTGGGTCGAGGGCATCCTATCGCAAAAACTCTATTCTGAGCGCGCGTGGCATGAGCTTTCGAAGGGTCGATTGGAGGTCCGTTCTCATGGTGAGATTTTTTCTTTAAGTTATATTTGACTTTACTTCCACACCGTTGATTTCTACCTTGTTTCACTTTTCTTTTGCAGGTTTACCAAAAGATGTTGAAATGAGGCCTCCATCCGGTGACGATGACGTCTTATCTGTGGAGATTGAGGATGCCAAGGTGTTTGAAGTCGAGGCCAGGAAATTGGCCTATCCCGAGGAGGATGATTCCGAGGGTATAGTCAGGTCCGAGGATGGAGAAGACCCCAGACATCCCGATGACGAGGCAGGCTCCGGCCAAGATTAGGTCGCTTTTGTTTGATTTTATTCCTTTTTGTACTTAATACTGTGTGTCAAGGCTGCTCGGCCTTTGTAATACTTCATAAATACAACTTTTCTATTTCTTTTTGGTAGTTCTCGAGTTCTTTCCTTTGATTTTTTTTCTTTTGCAAAAATTGAAATGCCTTAGCATTAAGTAGCCATGTCCGGAATCCTGAATAGGCTTGGCTTTCGATTCCGTTATCTCTAAAGCATCGTGGGACCCGGTTTGTCCAGGAACTTTTTTCCTGAAATATTTATGCTTTTTAGAATATGACTTGCCGAGAGTGTGTTTTGTAAGCTTTGTTTTTCATAAGCTTTTGTTTTCTCCGATTTTGTTAACCCAGAATAGCCTTAGCCTTTTATTTTTTGTATCATCTTTTTGTTGAGGCCATTCGACCTTTGTAAAAAATTTGTATCGCAAACAGCAAAATGCCTTAGCATGAATTAGTTAGGTTGTGTTCAAAGGTTCGAACAAATCTTGCCTTTAACATTATTTCATTGTGAGGCATCGTGGGGATTCGGTGTTACCAAAAGCTTTTCCCCAAAGTAGTTTAGGTTTATAGTTTGCTGAGGCTAGCCTTTAGAACCGGTTAGGAAATTTCAAGGCCTTTTTATTTTTGTTACGGCCTTCGGACGTCTCAGAGCCGTGTTTATGTGGCCGTAGCCTTTATAGTTCGGGTGTTGTCCCGTGTTAATATCATTATCCCGAGTTATCCGGGTTTGCCTAAGATAGCAGTTCCTGAGTGGGGGTGGCCTTAGCCTATAAAGTTCGGAGGTTGCCTAATAGGTCTTATACCCCCGAGGTCTAATATCTTGGACGGTCCGAAATTGTTTTTCGGACGGCAATCCCCGACTGAGAAAGTGAATATTCGAACTCAGGTTAAGGCGGCCCTTGGGCTCGTTTCCTATAGGGGATCGGAAGCAGGGAATTCCTTGAGAAATGTAAAGGAAAAGGTTTTAAAAGACAAGACGTTTGCGAGGAAAAGACTTCTCTTTATTCTTGTGTATAATAGTAATGTATGTGCACATGCTTTCTGTCAGGGTTCAAGCAGTCTATGTGAGCACGGTTCATTTGACCGTTTGGCCCTTACATTGAATCCTATCAATCGAGAGCCTTCAATCCTGAAGTCTCTTTCCATGCTAAAGTCGATATCAGAGGGTAGCGCGCCCCGTGTTCGAGTTGATCGAAGAGAGGGTTCGAATGCTGTTGTGATCATCGCCACCGGTTCGTTACTGGCCTTCGATTCTAAGTTAGCACGATTTACTTGTTGCCTCGTTAAAAACCTTGCCATAAAACCCATTTGGGACAAAACCGGTTCAAGGGAAAAAGAGTGCAACGCGTGCTTTCAGACCTAAAATCTCGTATCATCCCTTGTTGGCTACCTGCAAGCGTTAGTTTAAAATATAAATAAAAGAAAAAATGGGGCCATACCTTAGCAGTAATATCGCTTCAAGTGAGTTATATTCCAGTTGTTCGGTAGTTGCTCGCCGCTCATTGTTCCGAGTTTGTAGGATCCTTTTTCGATGATCTCGATAATTCGATACGATCCTTCCCAGTTTGGTGCCAATTTCCCTTCTTTCGGGTTCTGAGTGTTCAGTGTGACCTTTCTCAGTACTAAGTCCTAGGTATTTAAGTGTCGAAGGTTGGCCCTTCTATTGTAATACCTTTCGATCCGCTGTTTTTGTGCAGCCAACCCGACAAGGGCGGCTTCGCGCCTTTCATCTAATAGCTCCAAGCTCGTACTCATAGCCTCGTCATTTGATTCCTTTGTCACATATCGGAATCTGATACTTGGTTCTCCGACCTCGACCAGTATAAAGCTTCGACGCCATAAACCAAAGAGAACGTGGTAGCTCCGGTGCTGGACTTCGAGGTCGTACGGTATGCCCATAGGACTTGGGTAGTACTTCCTTTCCATCTTCCTTTGGCATCGGTTAACCTCTCTTTGAGGTTTCGGAGTATGGTTTTGTTGGTAGATTCATCTTGTCCATTCCCACTAGGGTGATAAGGCATTGATAGGATCCTTTTGATCTTGTGGTCTTCAAGGAATTTGGTTACTTTGTTGCCGACGAATTATTTTCTATTATCGCATAGAATCTCGGCCGGTATTTCGAATAGGCATATGATGTGGTCCCAAATAAAATCGATGACTTCCTTCTCCCTGAACTTCTCGTACGCCTTGGCTTCCACCCATTTAGAAAAATAGTCCTTCATAAACAATATAAATTGAGCCTTATCAATAGGCAATGCTTAGCCTTATGCAGTAATGGAGGCAGTGTTTAGCCTCATGCATTAATGCAAGTAGTGCTTAGCTTCATGCAGGATATGAAGACAATGCTTAGTCTCATGCAAATAAAGGTAGTCCTTAGCCTTATGCAATAATTGAGGCAATGCTTAGCCTCATTCAAGGAAAGGCAATGTTTGGCGGCTGCGCGGGGACATACCATATACAAGAGAAATTTTGTCTTCTTAAGTGTATAGAACCACAATCGCACCCAGAACCATAAAATCAAAGCCATATCTGTGAGCACCCAACTTTCCAGAAGTATAATGATAATGAAAGTTACCATAAATGAGTGATAGTAGCAGAAAAGGCAAGTAGAATCCGCGTATGAATGCGTACAAGGAAGGAATAAGAGAGAATCTCCATGGTCGGCTTGGGTTAGTATGAGAGTGGCGAGATGAGAGAATGCAGAGGCGGCTGGGTGGGGAAATGGGGTCTCTAGGGTTTGGGTGAGGGGTTATAAGGAGATGGGGATTTATTATGGGCCATTGATCACTACGGATCAACGGCCAAGATTGAATGGAAATGGGGCAGGATAAGTGCAACGGGTCGCGTCCGAATTCTAAAGGGGTCATTTTGTTGGGCTGCTGAAGAGCGAAGTGGAGTGGGCCAAAGGTTTTAGGCTTGATTTGGTCCGGAATTAGCCTTGTATTAGGCTGGATTTTAAGTACAAGAAGTTAAGAAAAAATAATTTAACAAAATAGCTAAATAAATATAAAATATTATATATGAAAATTAATATGTTAAAATAATATATGAAAGTTAAAAAAAAATTTTGACTTTGAAAAAAAATGATAAAATATAATTAATTGTAAAGTATAGGCTATTATTGCAAAAAAATGTGTAAATAGCTCAAAAATGAAAAAAATGTAATTATATGAAATGACGAAAAATATTTTAAAACATGAACGTGGGTATAAATAATAAATTTGGATGGTTAAATATTTCAAAAATAATTTGAAGGCGCATTTAATAAATTTAAATAATTAAATGCGAGAAAATTAATTTTAAGCTTTAAAAATTATAGAAAATTCTTATGAATCCTGTAAATTAGGTAATAGTGCAAGAAATGATGTTTGAAAGTATACATGACATTTATAAAAATATGGGGGCAAAATTGGATATCAACACTAAGTACAAGTACAGTTGTTCGTCTGTCTTCGGAGTGTGAAGCAGGGGCGGGCTTGATAAATACCTCTTGAGTTCCTCCAAAGCTCGTTGGCATTCTGGGGTCCACGAGAAGTTGTTCTTCTTTTTCAACAGTGCGAAGAACCAGTGGTTCTTGTCACACAACCTTGAAATAAATCGCCCCAGGGCGGCTATTCGCCGGTTAACCTTTGTACGACCTTTACGTTGTTCACAACCGTTATATCATCTATGGCGTTGATCTTATCGGGGTTGATCTCGATTTTCCGATTAGATACCATGAATCCACGGAACTTACCCGACCCAACTCCAAACGCACATTTTTCTGGATTCAGCTTCATATTGTGCTGCTTCAGTATGCTGAAGGTTTCCTGCAAATGTTTTAAATGGTCCTCTGCTCGCAGGGACTTAACTAACATGTCGTCAATGTAAACTTCTATTGGTTTTCCTAGTTGTTCCTTGAACATCTGATTTAATAGGCATTGGTAAGTAGCACGGGCATTTTTAATCCAAATGGCATCACGTTTTAACAATATGTGTCGTATTTAGTGATGAAATTTTTTCTTGATCACCCGGGTCCATCCATATTTGGTTGTATCTGGAATAGGCATCGAGAAAACTGAGGATCTCGTAGTCGGTCGTGGCATCGATCATACGGTCGATGTTGGGCAAAGAAAAAGAGTCTTTGGGGCATTGCCTTATTCAAATCTTTGTAGTCTACACACATTCTTAGTTTATTCCCCTTTTTAGGGACTACCACTACGTTTGCTAACCAATCCGGGTATTTAACCTCCCGAATATACCTTATTTTAAGAACTTTAGATACCTCATCCTTGATGAAAGCATGCTTGATCTCGGACTGGGGTCTCCTCTTTTATTTAACCGGGTGAAATTTCGAGTCCAGACTTAGCTTGTGAGCGGTTATCTCCGGCGGGATTCCTGTCATATCAAGGTGGGACCAAGCGAAACAATTTTGTCTTAGTTATAAGAGATTGAATGATTTTTTCCCTGAGCTCAGAGCTTAGCCCCGTGCCCAGATATACCTTTCAATCGGGCAAGCTTTCTCGCAATATGACTTGTTTCAGCTCCTCGACTGTAAATATAGTGGCGTCGGAATTATCGGAGGCTATAAAAGATCTGGGAACTCCATAATCATCATCCTCGACCTCCTTTTGTTTATCCGAATCTGCCGAAGATGGTATCGGTGATTGCTATTTGGCCCCCATTTTTTACCATATGGTTTGGTCCCTTCGATGTTGAAACTGTAAATGCTGGTATCACCTCCTTGACCATGCATATTTCCTTCGCAGCCGGATATTCTCCGTAGATTGTTTTGACGCTGTCGGGTGTTGGGAATTTCAGTGCCTGGTGTAGTGCCGAGGGCACCGCCTTCATGTTGTGGATCCATGGCCTCCCGAACAAAGCGTTATACCTCATGTCCCCTTCGATCACATAAACTTTAGTCTCCTGGATGGTTCTAGCGGTGTTTACGGGTAACGTTATTTCGCCCTTATTAGTCTCACATGCCATGTTGAATCTGTTCAGAACTCGAACTACAGGCACGATTTGGTTTTGTAAACCGAGCTGCTCCACGACCCTTCATCGAATGATGTTGGACGAGCTACCTGGATTAATTAAAACACGTTTAATCCGAATTTTATTTATGAGTACAAATATTTTTAGTGCATCATTGTGGGGCTGCACGATTCCTTCCTTATCCTCGTTGTTGAAAGATAAAGTTCCCTCCAGTATGTAGTCCCGAGTTCGTTTCTCCTTAGTGATGGATACTTTGGTGCGTTTCAACATTGGCCCCTGTGGGATATCAACCCCTCCGGTGATCATTTTAATTACGTGTTCAGGTTCTTCCTGTTCTGCCTGTTTGTTAGAATCCTTGTTCCTAAAATGATTCTTGGCTCGGTCGCTCAAGAACTCCCGAAGGTGCCAATTGTTGAATATACGGGCTTCTCCCTCTCTCAACTGTCGACAATCTTCCGTTCTGTGACCGTGAATGCCATGATATTTTCACATTTGGTTAGGATCCCTTTGGGTTGGATCGGACTGTAGAGGTCGATGCCATTTGGTATTTTGATGTGCCCGATAGCTGATACAATGACGGCATCATCGACATTGAAGTTATATTCTGATAGACTCGATGCGTCTTTCAACTTATCGAAGCCATTTTGGTTATAAGTCCCCGATTTCTTTGACCTCGCTCATTTTTCCTTTCGTTTCTCATGGAGTTTCGCCCGGACCCGCTACTTTCCAATCTCCGTTATACGACTGATATCGATCCCTGTTTGGCCTTGGTTCACGATCGATATCTCTTTTGACTCTGTCAAGGTTTCTGACCGGATAAACAGACCTCGAAGGGGCCCCGAGTTGATCATCTTCGACTCTGATTTTTGATTGATACCGGTTATGCATGTCGGCCCATGTAATAGTCGAGTGTTCTATTAAGTTCTGCTTCAGTTACTGTGAAGCCACCAAGCTCCAAATATTAAGTCCCTGAGTGAAAGCTTGAACAGCCCAATCATCAGCGACCGTCGGCAGATCCATTCGTTCTATTTGAAATCGGGACACGAACTCTCTGAGCATCTCGTTATCCTTCTGTTTGACTTTGAAAAGGTCCGATTTCCTAGTCTCGACCTTGATGGCACCTACGTGTGCCTTTACGAAAGAATCTGCAAGCATAGCAAATGAGTCAGTAGAATTAAGAGGTAAATTGTGATACCATATCGTAGTTCCCTTCGACAGGGTCTCCCTAAATTTTTTCAACAGAGCTGACTCGATCTCATCGTCCTCCAGGTCATTCCCTTTGATAGCACATGTATACAAGGTTACATGCTCGTTTGGGTCGGTCGTTCCATTATACTTGGGTATTTCGGGCATACGGGATTTCTTAGGGATCGGCTTCGGAGCCGCGCTTGGTGGAAAAGATTTTGGCACGAACATCCTGGAATCTAGGCCCTTCAATATCGTAGGTGCTCCTAGGATTTGGTCTACCCTGGAGTTGTAGGTTTTCACCTTTTTGTCATTAACCTCGATCTTCTTCTCCCCTGATTCTATCTGTTTTGTCAGCTCCTTGAGCATCTTTATAATCTCGGGGTTAGCCCCCGATTCATGTTCGTTTGACCTTTCTACGGCCGATTCATCCCTACGGGTGACTTCTCGGGGAGGATCGGGCTCAACCCTGCTCGGTGCACGGCTTTGGTTCTGTAATTGAGCTATCGCGCCTGTTGAGCCTGCAACATTTCGAAGATCACTCGTAGGCTGATCCCATCTCCTTCAACGTTTTGTGTGATTTGAGTTGCCGATTGGGCTCCTCCACGAACGCTATTTTCGGGGTTGGTAGGCAAGTTTGCATCGATAGCCACATGCGAATTAGCGTTAATCGGATGTGCGATCGGAATTCTAGTGGGATGAGCAGGCAGTATCTAGTTATCGGGCACTATGTTGTTATTTTCACCTTGGTGATCGGACTCGTTGTCAACATGCAGAGGTGCTGATTGAGAGTTTGACATTTTTGTATTTTAGCCTGGAATCATAAACACTTCAAAGAGCAAGTGTAAAGTAGTGTGTGTTATGGAGATTTGTATCAAATAACCACTATTATCCTTAGCCTAGGGTGGGCGCAAGCTGTTTACCCTCAAAATCGGATAACAATTAAATTTATATGCGATTTTAAGAATACGTGATTTAACTTGATACAAAATGCGAAATCAGATTAAAATTCAAACTAATGATAAAAGGTAAATACAAACCACACAAGTTAAGCAGTTTTGGCCTTGAAGGTTGATTGCCCTTGAGCCAAAAAATATTACAATCGGTGCCGGAACAGAGGATAATAATAACTAGAAAGAACAGTATATTGCTTTAGAATGTCAATTACCGTGTGCTTTATAAATAATCAGACCCCTCTTTATATAGTAGAGGAGTCCTACTTTAGGTACAATTCTGTATAAGGTAAAAAATCTCATGATTTGCTAATTAATCGGTTTCATTGATACGTGCTGAAATTCCCGCCGTGATATCCGACCGGTCACGGATATTTCGGCCTTCCGTTATTTAATTTGATAATGTTTTCTCGAGCTAATTTGGAATCGGGGTTACGGACTTGATAATCTTGAAGACGCATGTTCCAACCTCGTGCTTAGGTTCGACGGAATCCAGGGCCGATCTTCAATCCATTACGTTTTATCCCCGGTCTATCATGCAATAGACGAGCTCGGTTTCTACCGTATACAAAAATATGGGTGTATATATGAATATATAATAGACGGATATATATGTATAATATACTTAATAATATACTATACAATTTATTAAGAGGCTGATTTGGAAAAAAATATAAGGAAATTTAAACGTGATTTATGGGCGGGAGGAGAATGATGTGTTAGCAACGAATGTGATTAGAAGATGTTGGCAAGAAATTTAAGGAGATAAAATTGAAGTCCTAATTTTATGGAGATATTTTTGGGATGAAATTGCAACATTCTCGGACATTAAAGGGTTACCAACTTCTTTTAGGTTTCTACAAATGTAAATAATACGCTGCCTCATTTGATATATGCTTAATGGTGCTAGGAATCTGTATATATTATTTTTAAAATGTGATACTTATTAAAGTTTCTCAAATTTGAATTGAAGATAAAAGTTGTGTTTGGTTATAATTTTTTCAAAATATTTGGATGTCTTTTTTCAACATATTTTGCAACTAAACACTAGCAACCTTTTTATTTTCAATTGAAAAATTGATTCTTACCCGCTTTTCAAATTTGAAAATACATTTTCAAATGAGATTGGAAAAATTATAAAAATTTTAATAATCAAATATTATTTTCAAAAAAGATTAATTTTTTTTTTCTTATGTCCAAACGGGCTCAACAACATAAAATAAAACTGTGACACTGTAAAAATATTTTGTCCTCAAGATATAGTCCTTATAAAAAACTTTTTACGGCAGAGAATCTTTGCAGAGAGAGAAACTCCTAAACCACTCTATTATTCCACTCCTCTTTACCCCAATCCCCTCTTCCTCCTATTTCTTCTTCTCTACAAAAAGGTCTCATACAAATCATCTTCACTAGAAACGTTACTACAATGGAAATCCAACAACTTGTTCTCAAGTTCAAATTTCACATCTTCTTTGCATCTACTTTTTCTATTTTCATCATTATTCTCACTTATCTTGCACCTCGTTTTATCGATGTTATTAGGTACTTTTGGCCTCTCTTACTCTCCACTGCTCTTTTCCTCGTCGCCGTCCTTCTCTTTGGCCGGATTTCTCCGCCGGTAGCTGAGGCTGAGAAACCGGGTGAAGATATATTGGATTTCGTGGCGGGTCAACCCGATGAATTACAAACTCAGCTACATGAATTACATGAACATGGAGAAGAAGAAGAAAAAGAAGAAGAAGAAGAAGGTGAAAGTAGTACTAGTAAAGTAGAGTGAAGGGAATTTAATTACTGGTTATTTCTGCAATTTTTATTATTTTTTGACACTTTTCTGGATCTGTTTTTCTTCTTCTTTATCTTCGATCTCCATAACTCCATTTTCTAATAAGTTTGTAGCTAATGAAATTGACAGGTGTTGAATTGTGTATATTCTTCAGAATAATGTTACTACTTGCATTATTGGCTTGCACCTTTGGAGCTTGGGCCCCCTTTTTATTTTTATTTTTAATCATTCAAAATTATCATTTTGCTTTCACATAACCAAGAAAAAAAAAGAGAGGATACATTTGAAGTAGCATTTCGTAGTACTTGTAATTCGCCTCTGGATTATATTAACCCTTTCGTGAACCAAAATAAGGGAAGATGAATGAGAGAAAAGGAGAATGAAACTGTCCCGTCAATTAAGTAAGGAAGGCTTTTCAATATTCTTTATTTCTGGTCAGCTCGAAAGGAGAATAAGCAGTATATTGGAATCTGACAACCACCCCATCTGATGTAATGCCAGGGGGTCCTTCCACCCTCACCCGGAATATCTAAAAATGTACAACTTCTTAGTAGTGACTAGTGAGTATTCATTGCGCTTTTGAGTATCGGATAATTAATTTATGATTGAAGTTTGCTTCACCAAACTTAGAATCGACGAGACTTACTGACTTCCCTCAAACTATCCAAAGCAATTTCAGAGTAGTAAGATTGGACGTCTTATATATCTCACGACTTTACAACCGGTTTAACCAAAAAATATTTTTTTTGGCCAAAGCAAATTATAGTATAATTTGGCTTTCTAATAACTAATTTTACTTCACATTTCTTAATATAGATGAATAAA
The DNA here is from genome assembly GCA_002018475.1 of Nicotiana obtusifolia. Lineage (NCBI taxonomy): Eukaryota > Viridiplantae > Streptophyta > Magnoliopsida > Solanales > Solanaceae > Nicotiana > Nicotiana obtusifolia. The sequence goes on from MCJB01026232.1 coordinate 51,768, forward strand.
AAATAATAGAAACAAAATATTGAGAGAATAATGAAAAAGAAATTTTAATGATCCTTCCAAGAGGGGAGAACAAGATTCTTCAATTAGCGAAAAATAAAGTATCAAAGATTGACGCTATATATTCGTGAATTCCTTGATGATCATATAAAAAATGGTAAGTGGGATTTGTATAAGAGTACAATATGTAATTGCTTGACCTACTTAATTCTTGCCGTTACTAATATTTATTACATTGATTGCTTTGTTACTTGGGTAATATATAACGATTGTGGTAATAACAGTCAATTGCGCATAATCAAGGACTATGTCGATTTCTTTCCATATTTGTGGCTATTAATGAGTTTTCTTTTCTTGCAATCTTTAATTATTCATTCCGCGCCGGTGCGTTATCCTTGTAAGTGATCCCGCAGGTGTTTTACCCATACTTCTCCGAATATTCATTCCTTTTTATTGTTTCAACTCTCATGACACCTGTCAGTACATCATTAGCCCACACGGCGAATTCATTTTTTCTACCAATACACAACCCTCATACCCGAAAAGAGAAATTGTAGAAACGAAACAAAGGGAAACAGATCGTTTTCATTAGCTTGTTCAATCTCGAAAATGTTACTGCTTTAGATTGAATTGTGCGGCTTACCGTAGAATGCACTACAGGCAAATCAGGAAAAAGAATAGCTAGAAAGTCATAAGGAGTCGCCTAATTTCCATAATGGGATAAAAGCATTTGTTACACATTTTAGTGAACAAAAGCTCTGTTTTTTTAAACCATTTCACCAGCTAAATAGATTATGATTAAATTATTATTGTTATTATGGACAATACCATCGGTAAACTCCCTTCTCGTTATATTTAAATAATTAATACTGGTAGACTAGTAGTACGCTTTAGATTGAATATTGTTTTGCGTGTTATGGTACATTTTATAAAATGTGACTTTCCTAACTGCAGATTCACAGTCGGTAACTTTAGTTAGTTAACCCAGTGAACTAGTGAATGCAACAAATTTACCTCAAATATAACGAGGGGGGTGCATATTTTTTTCTTTCTTTTTCAAATTGATCTTTGCGTAGTAAGCATTATTATCGTGTAATCAAAGTTCAACTCACAAAACTAACCTCAAAGTGATTAACTTCACATCTTTCGGACTACCATCAATCTTAAAAGAATTAGGAAAAGAACAATACGAATTACTGACCACCGACCAATACCATTTTCGTTTGTCCTCTCAAAGACAAAAACTAGTGGGTTCACCTAATTTGTCTTGATATTAAGGCACCTAACGGTACTGTATCAGTTGCTAAGTTCCTACGCAGTACTAAAGGATTCCATTTAAAATGGGGTGGGTCCCACCATCACACTTATTAAAGAGATGGACCTTCAAACCTTAGTACGATCGGTCCGTAAACTTGACACTGCTTAAAACTTCTGTTAGCCATCGTAATCTCTCTCAACCTCTGTGTCCGACTGGGGTCCACAATGAGACACTTTCGGCCTCCCTAAATATTCAATGATACTGAAAATTGATTGAGAATTTGAGAGAAACAAAGTTCAAGAGTAATATAATCAGTTGCAAATGATGGAACGCTGAAACTCCAAGGGATGTGGCGGGATATGTGAGATCCTACCACCCCTCAATCACTGGTCTAATGGTGAAATTTCTAAATGGATCCAACGCAACGCGAATCTATATTAATTGAGCTAATTTTGGATACTAGATGCTTTTAAAAAATAAAAAAAAGGAATACTTACATCTCGAATAGGAAAATCCGGCATCAATAATTGTGCAGTAGAAATGAGATGGCTTTCACGTTACATGAGAGGAAAAACCATAAGGAGGAATTATACAAACCATAAGGAGGAATTATAGCTAACTTTTTACAAACTATGAGGAACCATCTTTAGCCTACAGTAACCAACTAAAATGTGTAAAGTACAAGGCATTTACATGTGTACAGAGGGAATTGAGAAGATTACATGGAGATTCTGGGAAGTGTGAATTTCACTCTAGTACTAAACTGAGTGGGATTTATTGCATCACTTTTGTCAGACATTCTAGAAATATGATTGTTTTTAAATCAGTTCAAGTAGTATCTGAATTTGATGTAATATAGTGGAAGTTTCAAAAGGAAAGACTCATCCCAGAAATCTCATTGAAGCTCACAGACAATGGCGGAAAGGTTGCTTAATACACTAATTTAGGTCATGGAGCGATCACCTTCTTGTCCAAGATGATTGGGCAAGTATCAGATCTGCGGTTGATAAAGTTCCAGATTGATCAACATCAAGACTTTCGAACTCCTTCAATACAGCTGCAATGTCATGTTTGTTGATCTTTCCCATCTCCTTAAGTTTATAGATAACAAATTCAGCAGCCCTTGGGAATTGACAAACAAAAGGAAGATTAGAACTATTTGAATTTTGAAATACACTTTGAGACTACAATGAGAAAAAAGAAAAATACATGCTAGGATCGAGAGCTTGACAGTGCGAAATTAAACCAAAAAAAAATGTTCAATAACAAAAACAACAAGGAGTCAAAAGATTTAAGAGCTTCGATCAACTTGACCTACGTCCACAGACAAGAAGTATAGTTTACCATATCCAAAGTGCCCAAGGAGAGAGTACAAAATTAGAGTAGATACTCTAATCAAGTGAATCAAGAAGGGTCTTTGCAAGCTAATTATAGGAACAGGTTTTAAAGTTAAATGAACTTACCCTACAACCCCATCATCATCAAGATCAGCTTCCTCCAAATCAACATTTGTCGTCCTTCTTGAAAGAACACACTTCACAAGCTCCTTCTGTCTCTTTTCCGTGTTAAATTCAGCAACATAAAGGAAGAACTGACCCAAACAAATGGTGCTTGACAAAATCCAAAATATAGCAAAAACGCGCCCTGCTTTGGTTGAAAAGCTTTTGTCTCCATATCCTAATGTTGTAATGGTAGAACAGACACAATAAAAGGCATCTAAGGTATCTAACCTTTCAACTCTAGCCAGGAACACTATCCCAGCAACTACGAGCACTATAAGGAAGCCCGCGACCATGAAGCACTTGTACCTTACTTTGTTTGTTTCAATCTCCTCCAATATTTCACTTGGACCAACTTTATGACGCATATGCAGTGCTTTGATTAATAGTGTTTCTTGCTTCTCCAATAAGTAGTCTGCTCCATTGCTTAGAATCATTCCAACAAGTGCCATTCCAGAGAACACAAAGACACAAGCGAGCAGTTTAGTAGTTGCACTGTCAGGCACAATATCCCCATATCCAACTGTGGTCATTGTCACAACACAAAAGTAAACAGAATCAAGAACCCCATCTATTTTCTTTCCCTTGATCTTGTTTCTAACCAAATAAAAGCAAATGGTACCAATACCCAAGTATATAACCAAGTAAAAAATAACTTTCTTAATACTAGGGTGGAGTTTATCCAAAAGCGATTTAGAACGTGGAAGTGATTGGTCATTTTTTATTTCATTCATTTCTACAGGAGCAAATTCTCCCAGAGGAGCACTTTTACATCGGCGAAATCTTTTTTTCTTAGGATCAACCGTACGATGTGTCTGATGCAGTTGATCCAACAAGGGCTGGATTTTGTCTCTGTTAGTCATTCCAGCAAGCCTGTAGTGATCCTGCAAGAAATTGTGGCTGCTTAAGAGTGTGGAAGTCCTTTAATATCGTAAATCATAACTGATATGTTAATTCTTTTTCTTAGCCAGAGAGACTCGTCTTCAAATACCAAAACACTAACAAAGACAGTTTTCTCATGTTTTTCAAATGCAAACAGTACCTTGCCTGTCAATTATTAGAGTAGTTCGTATTCTATGCTGCATCTAGAATCTAAATGCATGCCACATGCCAAGTAAAGAATTTGCTAGCATCACATTTTCTGCAAAAAATTGGTTCTTGTATTGACTCGCAAACTACCAAATTGCAAGTTTGCAACTTATACTTGGCATCCTGAGGCCTATGATAATAGCCGGTGCAAGATTCTCGTGGATGCTGGATACATTGGATTTATAAGTTGGGTCTTCCTAGTTGCCACATCATATATAAGCTCAGGACACCTTATCGCTAAACTAGGTAGTGGAGGCAGATTGTTCTAGTTGAAGGAAACATTGATCAGATATACAAAGTTAAGCATTTTCTTAATGGTCACGTGTTTCTTCTTGCCCCCAACATATGAAGTCTCAACAACAACTGAAAGAACTCCACGTGATTTTCCTGATCTAGCTGGTTCAGCCAAGGTGTTCCTGATCATATGGAACTCACCTGTCAAACATTTGGGAGTTATCACCTAAATCAGGTTCTCATCGTTCAGATTTAAGTGATCAAAGATGGCACTAACCTAGTAGCTGAAAAATAATGAAGCTACTTCGTGCTGCAACGCTTTTCCTTTTAAGCTACTTTCCTTTACATCCTCCGTACCAGTAAATCATCATACAGAAACAGATTCTGAAGGAAATTAGTGTTTTGAAGAACTTCAAGTACCATACAATTTTGGCCAAGGTTAAGCACTCCTCTTGCTTAAATTCCAACAGGTGGGGTTAACAATTATAGGAGCATTTTGGACATGGGTTCATACTCATCGATGAATAGAGTTGGGATTTTGGGTTGTGGTTGCTGAGAAAATCCTCTTAACCTAGGTTGCTAGTCACATAGAGCGAAGATGCATGATACCACTGATTTCTCTTTATTATTGACAAAGTTCTGCACAGTAAGAACACAAGCATGGACTTCATTAGTCTCTCTTATACCTCACCTAGACACAAATAATGAAATGCATTTAGATACCTAATCTAAATGCATATTGTACGTAGTCCAGTCTCGCATTGACGAAAAACATTATACATATAATCCAAGTGGTCACTGTATTAAGTTGGACTCATCTTGTCTGTAGCAGAGACATACACGATGCATTTCATTCTGTTATTAGCACGTCAGTAGAACTAAAATCAAGGGGTTCCTTCGGCAATATTCGTTTTTTCTCTCGGATGCAAGAGATTGAGTTTGATTCCTTTATATCTCTCATCCCTTCTACTATATTGTGTTGGACACGTGCAAATCATATCTGCAAAATGATTTGTCGCTTGCAGAATCAAGAGCTCTTGCTTCCAACGCCAGAGTAAGAGAAATAACCTATATGTCCTAGATCGACAAACTTGTTCTTGCAACTACAACATAAAATTGGAAACCATAACGAATCTAAAATACTTTCAAAAGCAAGTATACCTTTCAGGACCTCTTGAAGTTGGTCCAATTCTCTACGTGAGACTTAAATAGATAAGCATTAATTCCAGTAAAATCCTACAATCACAACTCATTGTTTTCCTCCATATTCTTACTATAATTAGTGAAAGAAAATTACATCCAGCCAAAACAGCCAACAACAAATAGTAATTAAAGATAAAAGTAGCTTTCCTTGGCCAAATTGGTAATTCAGCCACCAAAATTGCTAAATAAATAAATTCAAACTCTATAGAGGCTGAATGAACTAACTTACCAAACAGGACAAAAATTCACTCTAACTCCCTTAGCTGCTCCAGCCCCCTACTTCTGCCGCTAAATCGCAAATTGCCATGTTTCCGATATTTTGTATGAATATTTATGTTGGCTTCCTACAAATTTATACAGTATAACAACAGGAAAAAGAACACATACATTCAAAGCTATTTATAACGAAAGACTGAGCTTAGACATATTTAATTGCAATCGAATTACCAGAAAAAAGAAAGTTGTTTCGGTCCTCTCTGTGGCTCGAATCTTGTTTGGCAACGTAGTTACTTCTGCTACAAGTGAGTTACTTGGCATGGAGGCGTGAAGACAATTGGAGTTTTAAATTCCAGGCTTTCCCCTTTCCTCCTAGCAAATTGCTATCACTTTCAGCTGTCGTCATTTGGCGTTTACATGTTTTTCCTACCAGCGAGGTGACAATTTCAATCCAGAAGACCCTTAAGTTTGGGGTAAGGCTATAATTTACAAACCAATTGACTACTCTAGAATTGCTCATTTGGCACTAACAAAAATATACTACTCCTACTATGTGTTTCCACGTGTCCAATCTAAATTACAATCGCCCCTTGAGTTTTCTTCCCCAATTTCTTTTTGCCTAATGATTACTTTTTACTTTTTAAATTTTGCATTGATTCTCTTATTTGATTTTTTTTTTTTTTGTGTGTCCTATGTAACTAGTGTTTAACGAACCATATGATATTACGTCATTCGGAACCAACATTTGAGCTATATGAGTTTAATATTTAAATATTTTAAGATTGAACTTATTATATTTGTATAAGTATGAGTTCATACTTACTATTTAGTGTAAATTTTTATTAATTTTTACACATAAATTTTGTGCTTCGCATTGAAACTACTAGATTCGAATGAACCGATAATATAACACTGCATTCACAGCCTGAAAGGACCATATATGCTTAAAATAGTACTCTCTTTTTTTTAACTTAATTTGACTAATTAAGAAATTAAGAACATAATGAAATTTTTTGAATCTTATTGTCCTAAACTAAATACCTGTGTAATATATCAAAAATATTTAGTGAATTTTATAATTTTAAACATGCAATGTAATTCCTGTAAGAAAGTGTCATGAATGGTAGAATGAGAATGATTAAATGTAAAAAGTGATTATTTTTTCAAATAGATTTAAAAGGAACACAAGTGAGTCATTTTTTAAATAGGACTTTTATTTGGAATTTGATATTTGAATACTCACTTATTTTGGGGAAAAAGTGTTATTTGCTCAAAAGCTTAGAAGCGAACCGAACCGGAGCTTCACAGGTATAAAAGCTCAGCTTTACCAGCTTCAAACAACGTGAACTTGCAGAGCGAAGAGAAAATGGAGGGAAAGCGTTCGAACATGCAACCACTAACACTACTAAGAAAAATCAAAGGTAATGATCAATGCGCTTTCATAAACCTCAAATTTTCCTGAAAATTCATTGCAAAATTCTCGCGATTCAACACATTGTTTCTGAACGAATCGTCTTCACGTTTGTGTCATATATACTTTGATATTATTTGCAGGATTTACTGGTTCCATTGTCGAGGATCTCGCTCGAGGTAGAGCACCGACAATCTACATCGATCGGTTCAGAAATTACTGTACTGACACTTCTGGAAATTGGTATATATTCTTCATTATTTCTAATTTAGTGTAATTGTTTTTTTGAATATATGAAATTGACTATTAAGTTGAGCTTCGCGAAGTGTTTTTTATTTCTTTTTAAGGCGAAGTAGTTGAGAACAGTGAATATTTGCTGCTGTTTGAAAATTTTAGTCGACTTGGCATTTTAGAATTCCAACACGAAAAATTACACTGAATTGAACTGTTGATCGGTATAGGAACGATCAAACTATTTATGCAGTTGATCCTGCGAATGCGAGTGGATAATGTGAAGAACTCTATAATTGTCTTTCTCAGAAGGAGAACAAGGATAGTCTATACTGGGAGTTTTTCACAAAGAAGCCATGTCCATATTTTGAGACACTAAGTAGTGACCAGTGTTATTAAAAGCCACAGCTTCGTCGCGTAAAGCGATGAAGCAATGCAAAGCAAGGGGTTATGGCTTCACGGATGAAGCTATGCGCTTCATAGAAGTGTGAACTTCAATCAATGACATGCAAAGTGATCCCAGCGAGAAGCCATTGGTTATTTGAATGTCAAGTTTGAGGACTTGGATTAATATAATATTTGCATTATTGTATATCAGATACTGAAATTAGTTATTTCAATTGCAATTTGATCATATAGAACTATATTCATTTGTTTAAGGTATTCTTAATGTCAGGAATTAGGCAATTTGAAGCGTGAGCTTCACTTCATGCTTCTCGGCTCTTGCTTCAAGTCATTTTTCCTTTTTTTTTTTTTTTGGATTGCTCCCTTTTAATAACACGTTTAGGTATTCTGTCTATTTGATCTATATGACACTCTTTCTTATTTAGTATGTTCCAATATTAATGACATATTTTTATAGTTGGAAACTCTTTATTTTTAAACTTTTCATTTTACCCTTAATGACATACTCTTACTGTTAGAAAAATATCATGGCATGTTTAAGACCACAAATTCTAAGAGTACTTTTGGGTATGCGCCAAAAATCTCTTCTTTTTTTTTCTTTCTTAAACTTTGTGCCTACTAAAATACCATTACATAAAATGAAAAGGAGGAAGTAATTGTTATGTTGAATGAAGTCCAAAAAACAAGGCAATTTACTGAAGTTGGAAATTGAATTGCCAATTAATAGCATCCAAGTATTCTGATAGTAGTCTTTGTTGAATTATGTAGCTCTTGCAGCTCCGATGGATCGACCGGCAAAGAAGCTATATCATTGAAGAGGGAATGCCATGCACCTAGGCTTGGTGAGTCTAGAGAGACTAAATCGTACTCTCATATTTGATCTGATTAGTCATCATGAAATAGTTGGAAAAGAAATAATTGAATGAGAAAGGGGCAGGAATGATAATTAATTTTTTTTTATCCTCTTTGGGAAATGATAAATTACCAGGAGGAGCTGTTTCCACCTTTTGTTGACTTCTTTCCAAACTTCCGTTTATGGCCTGTCCCTTCCTTGATGTTAATAGGATGTGCAATGGGATGTAGTCTGAGGTGTCTCGCTCAATTTTCTCTTCTGTTTGGTCAAACAAACTTGAAGGCCTTATTACCCTCCAATTTCCTTAACATCCTAGAACCAGGGGCGGATCTATGTATATGATTGGGGGTGCCACGCCACCTCGATGCTCGGGTAAAATTTTGTGTAAGTATTGATAATTTACACAAAATGATATATATGTAAAGGGTAGCACTCGTAGTAACAAATGAGCTCTAGGTGTCGTGGATAGTGTGCCAAACTCCCAGATGCAAGATTCACGATCGATACTCACGATCGATACTCATTGCCTATGTTAGCATTCCAATTTATCGTTGTTCCCCCTTCTTTCTTTTCTTTTTGGTCCATTTCTTTATTTCTTTATCTTTTTGTTCCCTCCTCTTTAAACCCATTTTTATTATTTGTTAAATTGTTTCATTTTTCTTTTCTAGTTCTTCAAAATTTACTTGAATAAGATTTACATTTTTTCTCTTTTTATCCATCTATTGTTATCTTTTTTTCTTGATTTGCAAATTTTTTTAAGAATGATGATAGGATCAATAGAGATAATATTAATCTAACTATATGTAGATTGAAGGGGTGTAGTTACTAATTTTAAATTTTTACTTTTATTTATACTTCTTAATCACATTGAATCAAGAGAATTAGATTAAATTGGATAAACCTATTCGGTTTGGTGATCACGTATTTATTCATGAACCAAAAATTGTGTACATCAAACTGAATTAATTCAGAACGGATCTAACCGACTAAAGTACATCCTAATTCAATCTCTTTCGCTAATGGTTAGTTCGCGTTAATGATAGTGGCACCCGTAATCACTAAATTCTGGATCCACCTCTGCCTAGAACTAAGCCGGGTTACATACCTCTATATGGTTCTCATTGCAGATGTCTTGTTGAGAGTCCTTCTGATAATTCAGCAACTTCTGCAAGAAAGCAGGCATGGATCAAAGAGAGACATATATTACATGCATCCTACTGTTTTTAAAGGTAATCTGGATTGACTGTTGATGTCTCAGTGACTAATGTTTTCAAAAGACAAATCTGGACTGGTTCTCGGTGTTCAAGTGTAGTTACTGCCAATTAATTTCACAAACAATGGTGAGACATTATTTATTTTGAAATATTCTTGTGATTGGTTACAAAGTTTTTCTTCCAAGGAAAATGCTCTTATGTACTATGGTAGTTCTGCTTTCTCAGTTGCTAACGTGCCATGGTTTAGATCTCTAGTTCAAACTATATATAGTCAAAAGGCATCCTTATATGCTCATCATTCTCATTTGCACTCTATAATGCAGAACCATCTGTTGTTGATCGGGCAATTAATGACATTTGCATCCTCTTGCAGTGCAGTCGGCATAACCTTAATGTGGTATATCAATTTACTTTCCATTCTGTATCAGAACAGACTCAATATCGATGTATATCCACATATACTTATGTAGACATATAGTATATATAGATTTTTAGGTCGTCCACTGTTTTAAGTTGGGAAACTATCCATAGGGTGTGTTCATTGTCACTTCTGTTTCTTTTTATTTATATGCTCATTTTTCACTGTGGAGGATTCAATAAGGGTTCAGAATTTTAATTAATAGTGGAAGGGTCGTTCTGATTTACTTTTTAGAAACTTTTGACATGCGAAATGGTAGATCCTCAAGTACCTCAGCGACCATGCAAGCACATAACATTTCTTGCTTTGGGAGGAAAATTTTATTTGATTTTTCTATCACATGACCCTGCCTTCTCCATAACATGGGGAGTGGGGGAGGGGTTCAATAATGTAGTTGATTAGAAGGATGTGGCTACTGTTTGTTGTGAAGAGCTCGAATATTGACTTCAGAGAATGATGGATATAGCTTGACTAGGGTAAACCCAATATTCAAATGATTAGTCATTTTCTCCTTGTATTGCTAATTCGTGTACGAAACTTGACCATATACTCTTTTGATCCTTGCCTTCTGCAGGTATCTGTTGGAAACGGGTGCGTACCTCTATACAGCTAATCTTGCCATGAAGCAGCGTGCTTCCAGACACGTACAGTTGGGGTTCATTATATGCAATGCTCTTTTTTCATACTCGACATATCACGTTTGCAATCTAACATATTAAATGTTTCTTCTTCAGTTGATTATGCTTATAGCTCCTGCATTTGTTTGACTGCCATCTCATATGTGTCTAAATTCCTCTTCGAGGAGAAAAATTATTTCATGATTGAGATATTTAGCATAGTCTATCATGTTACGATAAGCTTTTGTACTATAGCAAGGTAAAGTATAATCATCGTGGAGAAAGCATCTCAAGGAGTATTATTGCTTCATCATTTTTGGCCTACTTGTGAAGATTGCAATAGCATGTTTAGATCTAGTTTCAACTGCTCGCCAGTGAAGTTCTCGATAAATCTACTGCTGTTGCATTTTGCTTGAGACTAAATTTTGTGTTCCTTATGACTGATATATGGTTGGTTTTCTTCTTTGTTTATACCTTAATAGTTCCTTGCAATTTTTGGTCATAAAGTTCTTTATTCAAACTATTTATGGTCTAGATTGGTGATGGGCTGGCTGCGGTATGTGGAATCTGGGAGGAAAATTGACTGCATTAGCAATCCTAACACTGTAAGAATGATAATTAGAAGTTAATATGGGTTTCTGTAGTTATGTAACAATCTAATTATGATGCTTCCTGCAGGCATACTCGATTCCGGTCCATGTGGAAGAGGTTGATGGTATCCTTACAAGTACAAGTGTTTGAATAATGAATGCAACATGGTTAAATATGATCTACGAGTTTGCGGGACTCCATACATGCGCAAGTCCAGTTATGGGTAAACGTAAAGTTGAATGGATGTTTGTTATTGAGTATCTCCTGTTATTTTACTTTGTGGATTGCTTGCTCAGACTATGGCTATCAATTGTTACACCCTTAATGCTTGAACAAGATATTATTAGTGTTGCTCAATACGTTTTAGTTGTGGAAAAGGAATCAGGTATAACTTTTCATAAGCGGGTCAAGGATATAACAGTCATGAAAGGTATTCCTAGCTCATAAATGAGGCAACTATTTGCTGTTCATCATGCAGTGTTCCAGCGACTAGCAAATGATCAGTTTGGCAAGAGGAACCGTTGCATTGTGATAACAGTATGCGTCTTTTGTTTTGTGAATTTCCACACATATTTCGATCCATAATCTCTTTTTTTTTACCAGGGAAGGGGTTATCCTGATGTTCCTACAAGGAGGTTAGACCCATGTTGCTCACTTTGTCAGACTTGTTGCAGTTGTTATCCTACTTCAATTAACCATGTTTCTGCCTTTTCATGTCGCTTGCCTGTGGTAGGTTTCTGCGTCTCCTCGTTGACAAGCTGCATTTGCCTGTGTATTGCCTGGTGGATTGTGATCCATATGGCTTTGACATCTTAACTACGTACAAATTTGGTTCTTTGGTGAGGATTATTCATTGTGGTGTTATTATGATGTGAACAAGTTGCTATATTTTCCTCCTTTTCACTTTTATACTGCTGCATTCATTTTGTTAATAAGTCCAAATTTTCACTTTTCTAAAAGATAAATCTGGTACATTCTTCACTGTTTCTTTTCAGTGTTCCCCTATCAGAGGCTATCGAGCATTCATTCTTACCTTGATAACTTATACCTAATCTATGCAAGACACCTAATTTGAAGTGGATAGAGTATTTAGATAAAATGGATCATTAGAAGGATGTTTACTTTGGTAACTTCTGTCTTTTCTATGCTTTTTAAAGCAAATGGCTTATGATGCAAAGTTTTTACGAGTCTGTGAGATACAATGGCTTGGAGTATTTATCCAGGATTACGACAATTATAGCATTCCACAGCGATGTCTCCTGCCTTTGACTGCAGAAGGTAAAATTCACGCATTTATTGTTTCATTTCACTGTACCTTTTTTTTAAGCAATTCACAAACGACTGACATAAAATCTTGCCAGATAAGAGGAAAGTTGAAGCGATGTTACTTAGGTGTTATTTGCAAAGAGAAGTACCAAAATGGAGGTAGAATTTCATACTAAGTAATGTTAATGCCAACACTTCTGGTCGGGTTCTGAAAATACTCTACCTCCCTCCCCCTCTTTTACCCTCAAACTGAAGGTTTGAACTGGAGCTGCTGTTGCACAAAGGAGTTAAGTTTGAGATTGAAGCATTGTCTGTGCATTCACTTACTTTCTTGTCCCACGAGTATCTACCGTCGAAGATCCAAAGTGGAGGGTATATCTGAATCGTTTCTATTTTTGTTCGGTTCTTTGGCATGAAAAGTTCAGAGTAATTTTCATGTGCTTGAGTAAATCACTTGAAAGAACAAAGCTTTACGGTTGCCAAATTCATCATGTCCGTTCGTTCTGACAATTAAGTTTTTTCATGATGTGGTTCTGGATATAGAGCTACGGATGTGCAGTGATGTTAATCAGTTAGGTAGAGAATGAAATTTGTCACTGTTCATCCACAAAAACTTTGGCATTATTTGGAGAACCCAAACCTTGGTGTCAAAATTTTAAATGAAGTTAAAAATAGTCGCTTTAGCTTGTTATGATAGTACATGTTGGTCCTTGCTTTGCACGGGAAAGTAAAATTATGAGAAAGTGTAGAGATAAACATGGACAATAAGGAATAGAAATTATGAGAGTGTAAAGATACCTACATAGAGAATAAGGAATATCTTTTTAGAAATGATTTAATTTATATAGATTGACAATGCAAAGAGTTTTTACATGAATTTTCATCTATGATAGCATGTTAGTAACTATTTTATACCAATTTGCAGATTAATGTTTATCTTGAGATTTATTTGTAATTACTTTATAAGTGATCTGGTTGTGTATTTTTTTTAAATAGCTAATGTATTGATGAATTTAAGCTCAGAAAGTTTCTGAGTTATCCACGTCGAAAACCAAACACCCAGTAGGTTCAGATTGAGCAATGATTAAATTTCTTCTTCATGCAAAAAGAAAAGTTTAAACTGTTGTCTCACAGAAACCAATACATATTCAACCTATACGATTGAATTACTAAAAGTTATTTATTTTTCAGAATCTAAAATTACATCTCATTTTGAAAAACAATTGTTTGTCTTTGATCTGATTTTTATAAAACTTGTTTGAGGGTTGATTTGCGCTAGTCACATAAGATAAGTTGATTCAACTTATGGAATGAGTTAATTTTGGGTTGCAACTATTTTATCCCCTTAACTTATACCGCCGTTAACTAATGCATCTAAATATGGACAAGTTAGACAATTTGCACATTTATGGATCAAACTGGATACCGCATGCAAGATGTGATAAATGATTGAATTGAAACTAAAACAAAGACCAAACAGAATAGAATGAGAGTATTCTACTGAAAGTTTGAAACTTTCGACTTGTTGTTTGCTAACAGAGAAAATTTTAAAAACAACAATAACAACAATTTTGAAAGTCTACGATGATAAAAGGTTGGGGTGTCTAATGACATAAACATAAATAAGTGGGAAGAAAATTAAAGAGATCTAAATAAGGAAGTATCCACCGGCATGTGTTAAAAAATAAAATCTTGGTAAAGATTCGATTTAAATTACTCAAAGGGAAGAGAAGGTAGTACTTACCATGAAATGACAATATAACAGCGGACTCATCGTCCTTGGTTCTGTTATATGAAGATGGTAAGAAAATCTTTGATATGATTATCCGATTTCTTTCTCATTAATTGGTCACGACGAATGTCTTCTTTTCTTCATAAACAAATTAGTTCACCCTCTACAACTTGTTTCCTCTAGTTAATTTGTACTCTCGATCTTTTTCTCATCAAATCTATCAGTTCATTTGATTCAATGGAGCCCTTTGCTGAATTGGTATGTTTCACTTTCATTTAGAAAGCAATTTACTGCTTTAGCTAGTTTAAAGCTGAGAGTTGTTTTTGCTTTAATTATTTCTTTAAGGGTTGCATTTTGAAAGTGGACGTGTGCTGCGATGCATGCAAGATGGAGACGGTGAATATTTTGAGTTCTATATGCGGTAATATATTTGCTTTGATTTCTATTGATCAAACTCTGCATCTCTTACATGGATCGAAAGTATGATTTTGATGAAAATAAAAATTATTATCTTTCTGTATTAATATAACTTGATTTTTCTTCTTGTGTTGACCCTTGTTTTAGGATTCTAGGGGATAAAGCCCATGGTTATGGCTCTTTGAACTTGTACAATTATAGAAGGAAAATATGATTTTGCCCGCATTCTTCTGTTCACTTTGTCCCCCTTTTTTTTGCACATCTCTAAGGCTGTAGAGTGAGCTTAGTATGGCTCATTGATTTGATATTGTTAAGAAAATAGCGTTAGGCTTAATACTAAAACTAAAATGTGCCCATAATAGGGAGAAATTCTAGTAAGAGGATGAAAAACATGCAAAAATACCACACCTCGGATATGAATGCAATTTTTAGGTTACCTTTGCCACTAAACTAAAAGCTTCGCTTATGTAAAAAGATTTTCTTATAAGTTTTCTATTGCAATAGCCATCAGGGAAGGGGAAGGGGAAGGGGAAGGGGGATAGTGAGAATTGAACCCACGTCTATTGTGTGGAAGGATCCTAGTGTTACCCCTTGATCAAGAGAATTCAACTTTATATATATATATATATATACACGCGCACGCACTCATGGTAGGGGCTTTCAAGAAGAGAAGATAACTATGATTATATGTTTTAACTAATCTTGTAGGAGTTTATTCTGTCACAATAGAATCTGACGAAGCCAGAATTTATGGTGAAGTCGATCCAAACCTCCTCTTGAGGGCACTGTCAAAATCAGGCCGTGGCAACCATGCAGAGGTGAAATGGGTGACACTAAAGCACCCATTATTGAGCAATAGTTATATGGCTGATGGATATGGCTCTTATAGTCATGGATACGGCTCTAATAATCATGGCTATGGTTATAATAGCTATAGCTATGGCCATGGCTATAGTTCTATTGGTGGTCCCCTTAGGCACAGAAGGTTGCCCGAATATACTTCTGGCTATGAGGGACACCACAGTCACCAATATCCATTCAGGAGCATTGCACCAGATTACTCGTGCCTGTCCAACTATTCTTCCGGTGCTTTGCTACCACCTAGGTATGTCCCATCACATGAAGATCACAGCTTCAACTCTTGCACCACAATATAATGTGATCTTTTTAAGTACTTATTGTGTATAGTTTCTTATTGTCAAGATTTTACTTGTTTATATTAGAATTTGTAGACAACTTAGATAGTGTTTACACCTTTTGTTTCGGTGCAGAACAACTAAAGCTCCTTTATGTTTGATAGTTTGTAAGATGGAAGCAGTTTTTAATCAGAAAGACATGCCTGGTTTGAAAAAGTTCTAACCTTTTTGAAATTATATGTTTTATAAGTAAGAACATTCTTTTGTTTTCTATGTTTTTATATGTTCTTTCTTTTTCTGTCAATTTAAGCATATCTCTTAGCTTTGTTGAGCATCAAATGTAGCTCTGCTTCCTAGACTATTTTCCATTCTGCTTTGTGGACTGTCTGCGCAGATTATTGAACAAAATTTTAGATGATGTACTATTTTTTTTTATTTATTTATGAAATTGGTTGAGTTTTTGCTTGACTACTTAAAGATGTTGTCATTGTAGGCCTCACCACTGTTATAGGTAGAGTGGAGAGATTCTTAAGAGAACTGGAGAGATTCTTAAAGCCTCGTTGGCTTTCCACCATGACAACAAGAAGAGCTTTTGTGTGATTGTTTCTTCTTAAATCTGTTTATTAGGGACAATTTATTTAAACAGTAGCTATAGTTGAATAGTACTTTTGATGAGGATTCAAAGCAAAGCTTTCATCTGCATTCAAGTAAATTATCTTGGAAATTTGACAAGGTCTCCGACACTTGACTTTGGTAAGTTTTTGTTGCTGAAGTGGTATGTCATATCTTTTCAATATACATGCTCTAGCTCAGTACAGACAACGTAAGCTCTTGAAAAGGACAGTCATTATTAGAAAATACATTTGCCCCTTATGGGTTTTTCTAGGGTTTCAAAGGGAGGTTATAATGTCCTAGGCTAATTCTCCACCCATTGTCTTAAGGTTTTTGGCGAAGTAGTCTTCTTTTTTCTTTTTATAACAGAAGTACCATGGTGGGGGTTAGGCATAGAGCCCCCAACTCGTAAATAATCAAAAAGGATAAGTACATGGAGAAGGACATAGACCTTAGCCTCCAACACATGAAGAAGAATGATACATATCACTCTTGTATGCATTTGACCAGATAAAATTGTCTAATTTGGGAGGACTCTTCATTATACTTTGTTGGGATTGAGTATTACATGATAAAACTATACACAACGCCGCAAAAAAATCAGCTTTATCTAGTAATAACATCATTATTAACAAAATAATTCTTCCTTGGTCTAAGTCTTTAATTGGGGATGTCATCTTGATCAAGCCTCGATGAAGTTTTGACATGTTCAGGTAAATTAAAGACTTCCTCAAAGGTGATTTGATCTCCCATTCTTTCCCCAGATTAGCTAGTTGATCCGCAGCCATGTTGCCCTCTCTAAAATATTAACAAAACTGAAACTTCCATTGCTTGAGAGCTCCACAATCTGATCTATGTTATGCTTGATCTGCCAAGGCGGTTTCATTTTGCTTTAATCAAATTTACTATCAACTGAGTATCAGATTCAACAATGACATTTAAGGTGCCCTTGCTAATACATTGTTTCATGCCACTTAACATGGCTATGGCCTTAGCCACATTATTACTACAAAGGCCATAGTGTAAAGCAAATGCTAAAACAAAAGAACCCCTACTGACCCTGAGAATTCCACCACCTCTAGAACTCCCGGGATTACCCTACAACACCCATCTATATTGAGTTTAAAGAAACCTTCTCGATGTTTATTTCACCTCAGAATTTGTCTAGAGATAACTTCTTGTGACTATTTAGCAAGATAATAAATATTACATACTTGTTGAATAATAAACCTGGCAGACATATGAACATTATCAAACCTAGAGGCACACCTATTCTTCCATATCTCCAAAAGATCATTATTGGTAGGCATTGAAAAAGAGAAGCATGAATCACATTCTTTGGTTTATACAACCACCAGCTCATAACCACCTGCCTAATGTCCTCTTGTTTCACTCTAATTTCACAGCACTTACCAAAATAAGGCCAAACTTGTTTTGCAATTTGGCTTTGGCAGAATAGATGCAAGATGGTTTCTTCTGTATGTACATTACAAGAAGAACATTTTGATGGCATCATAACACCAAATGTTTTCACTAATTCATCTGTGGGAATCCTAGCATACAAAACCCTTAACATGAACAAAGAGATCTTGAAGGGCATCTTTTATTCCATGTCATTTTAGCTGTAAAGGAACTCTTTCTTTGCTTCCTCAATTTTTGCCATGCCGATTTACAAGTGAAGAAGGTTCCTGAAGATTCAAGTGTCCAAACTAGATAGTCATCAATGTCAACATGTATGTCAATATCCAGTATGGTATGGACCACTGTTTGATGGATGAACATTGAAAAGTTTAGCAGTATTCCAATGTCCCTCCACAAATTCATAAACTTTAGTGTGCCTAGAAGCTCCCTGAAATTGGATCCTCTTGGCAAGAGGACCTCTACCAGACCAATTATCCCACCAAAAGGATACGTCACCCTTTCCAATCTTCCATAGAATGCAATTCTCAGCCTCATCTTTGATATCCATAAGTCTTTTTTAGGCATGGGATTGCCCATAGGACCCTTTTTTTGCAACTGGATGTTTTCTCTTGCAATACTTATCCATTAGAAACTCTTTCAACAAGGTATTTTGGCGAAGTAGTTCAGAACCATTATCAACCCCTTCGAAAACTATTACACATCCAATGAGGTACAAGAGTAATATTCTCTAGCAGTCGCCATAGTGATGTTCTCTTAGAAATTATATATTGTTCATTCACGTTTTTGCATATTTATGTGTGTATGTATGCATTGTATATATATAAAGTTTAGTTATCAAAAAGTTTAAGACCTTTTATTAAAATTTGGTTTTAGACCACTAACTTTATTAGCCGTCCATGATTTGCACCTATAAGAAATGATGTTTTAGTTAGTGTTCCACATTCCTCTCTTTTGAACAATTTGATTCGAAAAAATAATTGGAATAAGTATTCTTAATGCAATGGCCTAACAACAAAATGAATGATGCTGCTTGTCTGCATTTGTCCTCTTTGATTGATCTTGAATGATCAAACAATACTAGGCATATAACTGTCGTGTGCATGTGTCCTCTTTAATTGCTTGACCATATCTCATCAAAGAGTTTTCTTCTTCAATATATCCAATCCCTACAAATTCTCTCAAGTTTACGCATTACAGTTTCTCTAATATATCTACAGCAGACTTTAGCATGATATATATGCCGATCAAATAGATGGTCCGATATAGCGAAGTAGTTAGGATTTATACGCTAACCCCAACTAAAAGGGATTTAGAAGTGAGAACATCAACAAAAAATGCAAACTATTCCCTCCTTTCGTGCATGTGGAAGACAAGCTGAGAATTGTCAACAATAGAATATTGGAGTCTGTTGTTTGACAGTACTTGGAGGTCCTAGTGTCATTGCCACAAAACACAGCAGCAGTAGGCTATGGCCTACTTTTGAGAACCCCAACTATAAATGCCTTAAATGCTTGGCATTAAGGATTTAGAATAAAAACCTAATTAGGTTTCTTAAGAAATATAGGTAAGCAGCTTATGAATTGATTATCCAGAGTTTGGCAGCAAGCTTTTAGCTTCTTAAATTGTATGTGGATCAGAAGCTGGTATCCGATATAAGTTCTAATGCAAATCTTGACCTGTCATTAGTCTTTTTTCACATAACCAAATTGCAATTTTTTTTCATTTGGATTTGTAAGTATGTGTATGTATTAGTGGTCTGAAGACGGGGAAGGGAAATTTAGCACGTATTCGATGCAATTTAGGTATATGGTCACTAATATAATGTTAATTTCCATTGCGACTAAAAGCCCTATATTTTTATGGCGACTCAAGTAAGATCGTCACAAAGAACATCATTGGTTTTAGTGACGACAGTTTTTAGTGGTTTATTCTACGCCGTAGTTATATGTATTCTCACGTCTTCTCTTGATCTTGAAGGAATATGATCTTCTTTTTTGATTCTCAATGGTTTACATGATCCCTATTTATAGTGCTAGAATACAAATCAAAGACCAATAGGGATTAGTATAGGAACTAAATCAAATCAATGGAAGATATGGAATAATAAAGATACTTTCCTAATATAAAATATATTCTCCTAATATAAAATATACTTTCCTAATATAAAATATATTCTCCTAATAGTCCCCCTCAGCTTGAACATGGATAGGCTGAAACGTTTAAGCTGGATCGAAACGAGTCAAATACGTATCTCGGGAGTTCTTTAGTAAAGATGTCCGCATACTGTGATGAAGACGGCACATGAAGAACTCGAATGTGACCGATCTGAACTTTCTCCCGAACAAAGTGAATATCCATTTCTACGTGTTTGGTACGCTGGTGCTGCACGGGGTTGCCTGACAAATAAACGGCTGAGACGTTGTCACAATAAACTACCGTAGCTTTGAGGACCGGAACATGAAGCTCAAGAAGCAAATTACGGATCCATGTAGCTTCAGCTGCGGCATTTGCTACCCCCCTATATTCGGCTTCAGCACTGGACCGGGAT
>MCJB01026243.1:10336-82446 GCA_002018475.1 Nicotiana obtusifolia
CAGTCGTACTTCGAGCGCGAATAGTGCAAACTCTCGACGGGAAAGTGGGAGGCCCGTTCTCATAGTGAGTGCTCTCTCCCCGATCAAGTTTTCCTTCATATTCAACTGTCATTTTCACTAAGTCCCTCTTTTTCATTATAGGTTTGCCCAAGACCACTGAACTCCGGGCAATGGACGAGGATGAGGCTTCGTCCTCACTGATAAACCCTGCTTCCAGACAGCCTAAGGCTGCGACAAGAAGGAGGAGAAAAAGAGAAGAAAGAGGAAGTCTTCGGGTTCCCCGGACGCGGACACCGAGGCCAAAAAGAAAAAGGCAGCAACCCGGGTCCGAAAGAGTAAAAAAAAGAGTACCTGGACCAGGGTACCGGACCCCAAATCCCTTTACCGGCTCAGGGACTACCCTGAGGATGAAGACTTTGAATTCGTCGTCCATGGGCCAGCTGTTGATGAAGAAGAGCGGGAAGCATCAGGGGGAAGTGACCGGGTGGTCGAACCCTCTCTAGCTCAAGAGCTCGAAGGAAGGCCAGTGGCTAGAGTCTCCCGAGAGGCAACTCCTGCTTCGAGAGAAGCCGCATGTGCCGATGACATCACCCAGAGTCGTTGTCTCACACAGAGTCTCTGTTTGACGAGGCTCAAGCTATCAAAGAGAAACCAAACGATACGTCGCGGGCTGTAGATGAGGCCCTCAACCTGTTCTTTGAGGGCGTGGATATCGGTGAATTGGAGGACTACTCCAGGTTCGCTCACATGCAGATCCAAAAAAAAGATGTGCCATCGGATTCAGGCGAGCCGAGATCGAGCCCGAAGTTGGTGAAGCAGTTCCCCCCTCCGAACGTGGATCCCGACAGTAACAGAACAGTCGTGTTTACGATCCCGACGGATACCCGGTACTGTCTGGACCTGTTAGCGTGGCCAGCTATCTTCGCTGTTTGGTGACCGAAGAGGATCAGGCGAAGATAAACGGGGTGAACTCACCGAGCCTCTTTAATGAGGCACAACAGGCACTGAACCGGGTATGTTTCTCTTTCTTTCTGTACTTCGTGAAGCTCATTTAACCTTAGCGTATCTTCATAATCTCATCAACTTGTTTTTTCAGGCCTCGGTGCACCATCATGAAAGCTTGCATAGGTCTTAGATGGAAGTCAGCCAGCTCAATTTCGAGCTCAAGGAGTAGGTCCGACAGAAGGACATGTATAAGGCTCTCAACGAGCAAAGAGACGAGGCCCTCAAGGACCTCCCCATTCTCCAAGCTGAGCTGGAAAAAGCTCAAATGAAGGCTTTGTTCGTGAAATGAGAGCATGCCGTACTGGTTGAGAAGGTAAGAATATTTGAGATTAAAAATAAGAGTTTAAGTGTAATAGCTAAGGACACAACCTCGCAGGTTCAAGAGAAGATAGACCTGATTGGACCAGCTCCGGGCCGAGATGAATGAGCTCAAAGCTTCGACTGAGACGTTGAGGAGCAGGATGAACCTTCTGGCCTAGGAAAAGGACGCTTCCAAAGAGGAGTTGGCATCGGTCAAGAACCAGCTCAGGGTGATGAAGGATAAGGCTGAAAAGTGGTCTCGGCCAAATGACAAGCTCCGGGTGCAATTGGGTTCGGCTGTTTCAGAAAGGAACGACCTCGGCCAGGAGTATACTGCATTGATGTCCAAATTAGAGGCAGCTTCAACCAATTCCTCTAAGGTCGAGGAGATGCTGACCAATACAAAAACGACGTGGAAATAACCGAGGCCTGCTTAATTAAAAAGGCCGAGCACATAAAGTGGCTGTCCCGGAGGGAGACCCTCGAGGAGATTCACGCCCGGGGGTTCGATGCTAAGAGGCTCGAAGCCGAGGATAAAGAGATATGTGAGCCCGAGGGTTTTGACACAGAATCAGGCTCTGGTGAAGATTAGGCGGAGATGCCTTAGTTTATTTTTCATTTTCTTTTGTACATTTTTTTGGGTTTATTTTGAGGCCGTTTTATCGTGCCTTAGTAAATATTTTCTAAATATATATATAAAATTTCCCTTTCGGCTATAATGTGTCTTTTACTTTTCAGTATCCATTTGCAACTCTTTATTTGAAGAATATCATTAATGCCTCAGCATTAAACTGGACATAATCTAGACTGCTCATTCCCCTATAGCCCGAATAAGGCCTAGTTTCGATAACAACTCTGAGTTGTTAGGCTTCGAAATACCTAATAAAAAATGAAGACTTTAAGATACTTGAATGTTTCAATCGTACACGATGGTGTTTTGCCGAGGGTGACCTTTTTTTAATAGGTTTTAATCATATGTAAGGACCTTACTTTCTGAGTACGGGCTTGGACGTCTCTGAGCCGTTTTGAGTTGACCGTAGCCTTTCATGTTCGAGTTGTGCCTAGCAGGCTCGGTGCCTCCGGGATTCGATAGCCTGAGTTGTCCAATCTTATTATCGGACAATAATCCCCGACTCGGGGAGGCCCCTTAGGCTCTAGGATTTAGGATCCATTATTTTTTCTAAGTAATTCAACGAATATATCGATGGTGCAAATGCGACGTAATAAAATATAGAGGGCAAATTTCTTTCATTACTTTTCATGTAGAGTACATAATCGGAGGCGTATAAGCCTTCTGCCATGGCTTTTAATATCATGTGTGGTTCGGTTCGTTTGACCGCTTGACCCTTACGACGAATTCTAATACTCGAGCCTTGGCTTTTAATATCAAATAAGAGCGCCTTATAAGGATCTTAACTTTGGGAGTAATGGCCCCTCTTAGTATTAGAGAGCTTGTGAGGGCTCGAATAATATCGGACTAGTATGGGTGGTCAGCAATTCAAGCCTCAGGCCGGTCTTCGAAACTAAGTTAGCACATTTTACTGGTTCCTCATTAAGAACTTTGCCATAAAACCCACATCGGGAAAAACCGATCTAAGGGAAAAAGAGTACAACACGTGCTCTCAGACCTAATTGTCAAATTTATCCTCGACCGAATACATGCATGAGTTAGTCCAAAGCATAACAAATTTCAAAGGAAATTGTGTTCGTACCTTAGCAGTAGTACCACTTTAAGTGTGCCATATTCCAGTTGTTCGGTTGTTGTACACCATTCCCTGACTCGAGCTTGTATGAACCTTTCCCAGTTATATCGGCAACCCTATACGGACCTTCCAAGTTCAGTCCTAGTTTCCTGTCATTTGGGTTCTTGGTGTGTAACGTAACTTTTCTTAATACCAAGTCCCCGACTTGAAAATATCAAAGGTTAGACCTTCGGTTGTAGTACCTCCCCATTTGCTCCTTCTGGGCAGCTAACCTGACCAGAGCGGCTTCTCACCTTTTGGCCGATAAGTTCAAGCTCGTGGCTATGGCCTTGCCATTTGACGTCTTGATAGCATTCTGGAATCTTAAGCTTGGTTCTCCCACTTCGAGCGGGATTATAGCTTTTGCGTCGTAGACTAAAGAGAACGGGGTTGCACCGGTGCTTGACTTTGAAGTCGTTCGATATGCCCACAAGACTTCGGGCAAGATTTCTTTCCACTTTCCCTTCAAATCGGTCAATCTCTTCTTCAAGTTTTGGAATATAGTTTTGTTCGTTGACTCCGCTTGACTGTTCCTACTAGGGTGGTAAGGTGTTGATAAGATCTTTTTAATTTTGTGATCTTCGAAAAACTTACTTACCTTACTGCCGATGAACTACTTCCCATTGTCACAGGCGATATCCACCGGTATCTCGAATCGGCATGTTATATGATCCCTGATGAAGTCGATGACCTCTTTCTCCCGAACCTTCTCGAACGCTTGAGCTTCGACCCACTTGGAGAAATAATCTGTCATGAGTAGTATTGGGCTTTACGGGGCGCCCATGGCAAGGGACCGACGATGTCCATCATCCATTTCATAACGGCCACAATGATAGGACTGGGTGAATCATATCTCCTGGTTGATAAATCATCGGGGCGTGCCTTTAGCGTTCGTTACATTTTCAAACGAAGTCTTTCGCATCCTTCTCCATCTCGTTCCAGTAATAAGCGGCTCTGTTCAATTTTCGAACTAGGGATTCTTCTTCTGAATGATTTCCACAATTGCCCTTGTGTACTTCTCTCATGGCATAGTCGGTCTCCCCCGGACCCAAGCACCTAGCTAGTGTTCCGGAAAAGGATCTTCTGAACAATTTTCTCGTGACCAAGCTGAACCTGGCAGCTTTAGTATGTAGGGCCCTTGATTCCTTGGGATCCGATGGCAATTTTTCTTTCTTCAGCTAGTCTATGTATTTGTTTCTCCACTGCCAAGCCAAGCTTGTCGAGTTTACCTCGGCGTGACTTTCTTCTACCATCGAGTTCATCAATTGTTCTATTGCTCTAGAGTTGAATTCATCGGAGTCAGCCGACGACCCCAAATTGGCCAATGCATCGGCCTCATTATTTTGATCCCGAGGTATGTGCTGTAGAGTCCATTCCTTAAATTGGTGTAAGGTCACCCGCAACTTATCTAAGTATCTCCGCATTCGTTCCTCTTTTACTTCAAATGTCCCGTTGACTTGGTTCATGACAAGGAGGGAGTCACATTTGGCCTTGATCACTTCGCCCCCTAGGCTCTTTGCCAGTTCTAGACCTGCAAATCATAGCCTCATATTCGGCTTCGTTGTTAGTCAATTTTACAGTTCTAATAGACTACCTTATTACGTTACCTTAGGTGGGTTTAATACGATGCTTAGCTCGGAATACTTCGCATTGGATGCACCTTCCGTGGATAGGGTACAGATCCCCGAGCTAATCCCCGAAGTGAGCAGTAATTCCTTTTCAGCTTGGGGGATCAAGGCCGGCGTAAAATCGGCCACAAAGTATGCCAAAATCTAAGATTTTATGGAGGTCTGGGGTTTGTACTCGATATCATACCCGCTAATTTCTATGGCCCATTTGGCCAACCGGTCCTGAGAGCTCAGGATTATGCATGACATTCCTCAGGGGGTCCGAGGTCACGACACATTGAAAGTACGATTTTAATTTCCTAGAAGCGCTTAATAAGGCAAGCGCTAAATTTTCTAAGTGTGGATACCTCATTTCGGCATTGCCTAGATTCCTACTAACATAATAAATAGGAAATTACGTACCTTCTTCTTCCCGGACCAGGACACCACTTACCGCCACCTCAAAAACCACCAAGTAGAGGTATAGTTGTTTGCCCGCCTTCGGAGTGTGCAGCAAGGAGGGCTCGATAGGTATCTTTTGAGTTCTTGTAAAGCTCGCTGGAACTCCCGGGTCCAAGGGTGGCATTCTTCTTTCTTAATATTTAGAAAAACCGGTGGCTCTTATCTGACGATCTCAAAATAAACCGGGCCAACGCGCCTATCCGCTCGGTCAATCTTTGTACTGCCTTAACATTGTCAATTACGGTGATATCTTCTATGACTTTTATTTTGTTCGGGTTGATCTCTATTCCCCGATTCGATACCATGAACCCGCGGAACTTGCCCAAGCAGACCCCGAAGGAACACTTCTCCGGGTTTAGCTTCATGTTGTACTTCCTCAATATGTCGAAGGTTTCATTTAAATGTTTCAAATGATCCTCTGCTCGCAGGGACTTAACCAATATGTCTTCAATAGAAACCTCCATTGATTTCCCTATTTGTTCTTCGAACATCCAGTTAACTAAGCGTTGGTACGTGGAACTAGAATTCTTTAGCCCAAACGACAACGTTATAATAGTATTGCGGAATTTGGTTATGTAAGAAGTCTTTTCCTGGATCGCCCAGGTGCATCTGAATTTGGTTGTACCTAGAATAAGTGTCGAGAAAACTCAGTATCTCATGTTCGGCTGTCGCGTCGATCATTCGATCGATATTAGCCAACGAAAATAAATCCTTCGGATATGCCTGGTTTAGATCCTTATAATCTACACACATTTTAAGTTTGTTTTCTTTTTTAGGTACGACTACTACGTTATCTGACCAATTCGGGTACTTAACTTCCTGGATGGAACCCATTTTCAAAAGTTTAGATACCTCGTCTTTAATGAATGCGTGTTTGATCTCAGACTGTGGCCTTTTCTTTTGTTTGACTAGATGGAACTTGGGGTCCATGCTCAATTTGTGAGTTGTTACCTCCGGTGGGATCCTTGTCATATCGAAATGGGACTAGGCGAAACAATTGGCATTAGCTTTAAGAAAATCAATAAGTTTTTTCCTGAGCTCGGGATTAGTCTCGTGCCCAGGTATACCTTTCGATCTGGTAGGTGCTCGATCAATATAACCTGCTCGAATTCCCTCAATTATAGATTTAGTGGCATCAATGTCATTGGTCGCTATGAAAGATTTGGGGACGCCTTAATCATCCTCTTGGTTTGTTACATGCTCCTCCTATTTTTCTGGCCCGGTCGAGGTCAGGATCATTGATTGCTATTTGGTTCCCTTTTATTTGGTCAGTTCCCTACTTTTTGGTGTAGAAACCGCGGGAACCAGGATTACTTCATCGACAGCGAACATTTCCTTGGCGGTTGATTGTTCCCCATAGACTATTTTGACTCCTCCCAGAGTGGGAAATTTCAATGCCTGGTGTAAGGTTGAAGGCACCGCTCTCATGCTGTGAACCCATGGCCTTCCGAACAAGGCGTTGTACCTTTTATACCTAGATCACGTAGAAATTTGTTTCCTGGTTGGTCCCTGTAGTGTTTACCAGTAAAATTATCTCACCCTTCATTGTCTCACAAGCCATGTTGAATCCATTCAACGCTCGGACTGGCAGTATGATTTGGTCCAACAATCCCAGTTGTTCTACGACCCTCCATCTGATGATGTTGTTCGAGCTACTTAATCAATCAATACACGTTTAACTCGAGATTTATTGTGAGGCTTGATGATGCCCTTGGCGTCTTCGTCGCTGAACGAGATGGCCCCTTCGGGGACATAATCCCGGGTGTGTTTTTCCTTGTGAGAGAAACTTTTATGCGTTTTATCATTGGCCCTTGGGGGACATCCACTCCCCCGATGATCATGTTGATCACGTGCTGGGGCTCCTCTTGCTCAACCTATTTGTTGGTGTCCCTGTTTCTAAAATGATTTTTGGATTGTTCGCTTAGGAATTTTTTAAGGTGCCCATTGTTGAATAATTGAGCTACTTCTTCCTTAGCAGTCGACAATTTTTGGTCCTACGACTGTGAGTATCGTGGTACTTACACACCAATCAATGATCCCTTTGGCCGGGATCGGACTGAAGTGGTCTAAGCCACTTAGTCTTTTTGACGCATCCTATGGCCGACATTATACTTGCAGCATTTACGTTGAAATTGTACTCCGATAATCTCGACGCTTCCTTACCCCTGAGCAACTTGTCAAAACTGATGTTGCTCATCAGGCCTCGGTTGCTCAATCCTTAATCATTTCTCTTGCCGTTCCTCGTCGGGTGGTGCCTAGATCCGTTTACCCTCTGATCCGCACCATACGGCTGGCACTGATCTCGAACCGGCCTTGGATCCTGGTTGATGATTCTCTTAGACCTGTCATTTGCTCGGTTGGGGTAAATAGACCCCGAGGGGGCCCCTAGTTGGTCGTCCTCGACTCTTATCTTCAATTGATACCTATTATGGACATCGGCCCAAGTGACTGCCGGGTACTCTATCACGTTTGGCTTCAATTGTTGAGAAGCCACGGAACTTCGGGGGTTGAGCCCTTGAGTAAATGCCTGAACGGCCCAATAATCCACAATCAAAGGCAAGTTCATCCGTTCCATCTGGAACCTCGATACGAACTCCCGAAGCATCTCGTTATCCCTTTGCTTGACTTTGAAAAGGTTCGACTTCATGATCTCGACCTTGATGGCGTTGGGGCTTTTATAAAAGCATCTGCGAGCATAGAAAACGAATCAATAGAATTCGGAGGCAAGTTGTGATACCATATCATTGATCCTTTGGACAAGGTATCCCCAGATTTTTTCAAAAACACCGACTCGATCTCGTCGTCTTTCGGGTCATTTTCCTTGTTGCGCATGTATAGGAGGTTACATGCTCGTTCGGATCTGTGGTCCCATTATACTTGGGAATGTCGGGCATTCGAAACCTTTTCGGGATCAGCTTCGGTGCTGTGCTCCGGGGGGGAGACTTCTGAATGAATTTTTTGGAAACCGGCCCCTTCAATATCGGGAGTGCTCCTGGGATCTGATCGACCCTGGAATTATTAGTTTCCAACTTCTTGTCATTGGCCTTTATCTCTTTTTCACCAGACTCTACCCACCTTTTCAATGCTTCAAGCATCTTCATCACCTCGGAAGTTTCCTCGGGCCCGAATTCACCCGATTCCACGGCAATTGTTCGTCCTTTCGAATGTTTTCCCTGATCTGCTCGGGCTCGATCCTATTAGGGACGTGACTTGGGTCTGTAACTACATTATTGGCGCTTGCTGAGCTTGAATCAATCGCAAGCTAACCCAATCACCTTACCCTTTGGGTGCTTCTCGAGACGATGGCCGGGATGCCCCACGAATGCTGTTTTCGAGGTTAGTTGGAAGATTGATATTGATGGAAACCTGTGAGTTAGCGTCGACCTGGTCAACAACTGAGATGCTATTGGGATCAACATAGGGTACGTCATTGCTAGGTACCACGTTATTCTTTTCACCTAGGTGGCCTGACTCACGTCAATGTTCAGGTGAGCAGACATAGAATATGACATCCTTAGGTTGACCTGAAATCAAACTTCAAAGAACATGTGTAAAATAGCGTGTGTTTTGGAGATTCGTATTAAATCACCACATCCTTAGCCCCATGGTGGGCTTCAAACTATTTGCCCTTAAAAATGAGTAACAATTAAATTTGTACGCGGTTTAAAGGACACTTGATTTAATTCAATACGAACGATCTGAGAACAACAAATAATTAAGTAAAGAGAGAATAAACGATCAAAACAATCGCAACGGAATAATCAAGTCTGGTTGTAAGTTGAACACTGAAAACTGGTCCCGATCTAACTCTCGATATGAGCATGGTGGCAATTAAAGAAGAGATTAACTGAGGAACACTTTAAATAATAGCTAGAAGACAAAAATAAACTTTTATTCCTTTGATATGCGTGTCAATAGTGGCTTAGAATGAAAAAGTTCTCCCATTTATAAGGTAGGAGAATTTCAATCCTAGTGTTTATCCCAAAATTGGATAACAATTAAATTTGTACGCGGTTTAAAGGATACGTGATTTGATTCAACACAAATAATTAAGAATACTAGATAAATGAATTAAAGACAACATAAACGATTAAACTAATTGTGATGTTATAGCCAAGCCTGAACTTAGATTGAACAGTGACCTCGTCCTCGACTGGACCCTCGGTTCGAGCCCAGTCGTAAATGAAGAACAGGGTAAGCGAACAAGTAATTTGATAGTAGCTAAAAGGCAGAAAATCAATATGTATTGCTTTGATTCGCGTGTTACAGTGTGTGTTACAAAAGAGAAACTTCTCCTTTATATAGTAGGAGAGTTTTATCCTTAGTATAAGTCTAAAAAGGTAAAAATCTTCATTCCCAATAATTACTGATCCATAATTGACATCGAGCGAGATCCGCGCCGTGATCTCTGATTGGGTGCGAATATCACGGCCTTCTATCCATCGTGTGTAACCATATACCGTGTTGCCTGAGGTCTTAGAACTCATTCTTAGCCTGGGACACGTCGGTTTACCATACCCGATGACGAGCGCATCGTCCACTCTTCCTGGATCTCGATACGAAGGGTCTCTAACCTTAATTACAATCTCGTGCATCTGTGCACTTCCTCCATTTTCTCATCGAGAAATCGGGGTGGACATTACCCCTAATTTTACTTGTACACATATAGTCTCCTCCTTTTTTAGAGAGTAGGTATACTGAAAGGATGGAAAGTGATAGATAAACTCTGGTTCCTTCCTTCGTACGTTACAACCGAGATGACGGGTCAATCAAAATGTCCCATCAGTAGCGTCGTTCTGACTTCGGGCATGTATCAGCCGCCGGTTAACTGTCCTCGAATGCGAAACGTCGCACATTGATTGTTCTTCCTCTATAAAACCTCCGACCCTTTTTCACTTCTTCCACTTTCTGATTCTAGAACTTACCCTCGAACGCTCTAATTGATTTTAACTCCTCCAAATCTTCATACATTGCTCCTTAAACCTTCATTCATATATTCATCTTAAATCCTCACACATTTTCTTTGGATCTTCAACCCAGACCTTCATATCTTCATACCATCTTCAAATATTCATATTTTTCTTCAATCCTTAATACTTCCCGGATTACGATGGCAAAAACCTCCAAGTTAGTGCCTCAGCAGACCGCTCCTTCATCTTCCCACTCGGCCACAGATGCCGAGGTGGCCGTTCCTGAGTTGACTCAGGAGCTCCCCATGAAGAGCTTCGTACCTGGGGGTTGCTCTATCAGGAGCAACTTTAACGTCAAGATGGCCTCTAGTCAACAGGACCGTGGCGAGGGAGCATGGAGATATATATGCTCCGTTACTGAGGAAACACTACCCATAGTCCGAGCAGACTGTAACTAGGAGGATAAGGAGGTGGTCGTCCCCTGGCCCGATGATGACATCACTACTCACATGGAGGGGAACTTAAGTGCTTACACTTACCCCTTAATATTCGCCCCGACGGACCCCATAATCGTTGCCTTCTGCAAAAGGTACGAGGTGTGCCTCGGGCAAATCCACCCGTCCTTTTGGAGGATCGTGATCCTCTTACGATATTTTGTGAACAATACTGAAGCCCTTCGGTTCACCCTAGACCACCTACTTCACCTATACAGTCCCCGAATCTTCCGAGGGAGGATGATCAAGCTCGTTCGCCGAGCAATCAAGGGTCCGTTCTCGAGCATCAACGAGGACCGAGATCAAGGGTGGCAGGGGAGGTTCGTTCGGGTGAAAATCGAAGACCTCATCCCTTCCAAGTTTCTGTTGTTCCCCAAATGGCAAAAAAGCAGAACGGCCATAGCGAAGCCATGACTACTGTTCATTAAGTCATTTTTTATGGACCCACAAAACTTTTGGTGATTCAAAGCCTGACGCCCGAATTCATGAAGATGGCGTGGATATTAGCATACGAAAAATTGGAAATCATCGTGAATTCCTATTTTATGGCCCAGAAATGCTAAAAAAATGAAGGACGTTCATGGCTAAATAATAATTATTGTTCCTTATATTTCTGGTGGACCCAAAAATTTTAAGCGATTTGGAGTCCTCGTCCGAATTCTTGAATATGGCAGACATTTGCACATGAAAAATTAAAAATCGTCCTGAATTCCTGTTTTATGGCGCTAGAACACCCAAAAACGAGGAACGGTCATGGCGCAATAATAATTATTGTTCACTAGGTTATTTCTTATAGGCCCACAAAATTTTAGCCGATTCGGAACCCGTCGCCCGAATTCATGAAGATGGCGTGGAAATTAGCACACGAAAATTAGAAATCGTCATGTTCCATTTATGGCCCTAAAACACAAATAAAGAGGAACATTCTTGGTGAAGAAACGATTATATTTTATTAGCTAATTTCTGATGGGATTAAAAAAAATTTAGGCAAATTGGAGCCCATCGCCCGAATTTATGAAGATGGCGTGGTCATTAGCACACGAAAAATCGAAAATCGTCCTAAATTCCTATTTATAGCCCTAAAACACCAAGAAACGAGGAACAAACATGGCAAAGCCATGATTATTGTTCATTACGTTATTTCTGATGGACCAACAATTTATTTGGCGATTTAGAGCCCGTCGTCCGAATTCATAAAGATGACGTAGATATTAAAACACGAAAAATTGAAGATCATCATGAATTCCTATTTTATGGCCTTGAAATGCTAAAAAATGAAGAACATTCACGGCGAAGCAAAGACTATTGTTCATTAGATCGTTTTTAATAGGCCCACAAAATTTAGGCGATTTGGAGCCCGTTAGCCCGAATTCATAAAGATATCGTGGACATTAGCACAAGAAAAATTAAAAATCATTTCGAATTCCTGTTTTATGGCCTTAAATTACCAAAAAATTGAGGAACGATCATGGCGAAGTGATTAGTATTATTATTAGGTCGTTTCGGATGGGCACACAAAATTTTAGGTGATTCGGAGCCCGCCGCCTTAATTCATAAAGATTGTGTGGATGTTAGCACAAAAATTGTAGGCAATTCGACACCCATCTCCGAATTCATGAAAATAGCGTGGACATTAGCACACAAAAAATTAAAATTTATCTTGAATTCTTATTTTATGGTCCTAACTTAATAATGAGGAACTGTCATGGCGAAGCGATGACTATTGTTCATTAGGTGATTTCGGATGGGCCCAGAAAATTTTAGACGATTCGGAGGACGTTGCCTGAGTTCATGAAGATTGCGTGGACATTAGCATATGAAAAATCGAAAATCTTCCTGAATTCCTGTTTTATGCCCCTTAAACGCCAAAAAATTAGGAACGGTGATGACAAAGCAATGACTATTATTCATTAGGTCGTTTCTGATGGTCTCCCAAAATTTTAGGCGATCTGGAGCCCGCCACTCGAATTCATGAAGATGGCATGGACATTAGTAATTGAAAAATTGAAAATCGTCCTAAATTCCTGCTTTATAGCCCTAAAACGTCGAAAAATGAGGAATGATCATGGCGAAGCAATAAGTATTATTCATTAGGTCGCTTCTGATGGGCCCATAAAATTTTAGGCGATTCGGAACCCGTCGTCCGAATTTACGATGATGGCGTAGACACCATTTCAGTACTCTTTGCCACCAAATTTATAAAATGGAAAAAGAAAAATGAAGAGACGAATAACAACCAAATCGAGATATTTTACGAGTTTGAGGGGGTGGGGGAACAGAAGGAAGGGAGGGGAAGAATGAAAACCATGCATTTTTGCCACGTCAACTATACCGTCGTCACATAAACATAGTCAACGGTCAAATATGTTTACTAGTA
Organism: Nicotiana obtusifolia; assembly: GCA_002018475.1. Taxonomy (NCBI): domain Eukaryota; kingdom Viridiplantae; phylum Streptophyta; class Magnoliopsida; order Solanales; family Solanaceae; genus Nicotiana; species Nicotiana obtusifolia. The sequence continues at coordinate 23,234 of MCJB01026243.1, forward strand.
CTCAGTTCATCAAATAAAAATGTTAAAATAGAAAAGATGTAAGTTTATATATTAGAATGACAAACGAGTACAGGATTAGGTGGCTCTTAGGCCTTTTCGCCTTTTTAAAATTACCTACCAAGTACGGCAATGAGAAGGACATAAAATTGTTTGACGCTTTTAGTGAATTTACTATAAACGAATCTGAATTTAGATTACTTGTCATAACATCAAAAGAGAATTAAGTGACTCACTTTCCAAAGTATTTTTGTAATATAAGATTGTGTTACCATACTATTAGATTTGATTTCTTTAATTTATGGGAAGGACATAAAGTGATTTGGTGCATATTTTTTGCTTCCCTATAAATACATTGCTAAAGCAACAACTGAGACATCAATAGTAATAGTCATATAGTTAGAGTAGTGCTACCAAAATACTTGGAAGAGAATGGAGAAGGCAACATTTCTTAAGATTTTCTTGGTCTCTTGTTTGCTTATTTTGCTTGGTAAGCAATTTAGATCTGCCTATAGTATGGTAAATAATATTTTCTTAGTAGCAACTTGTACTCAGGAAACAATTTGTGTGTCTTTCTTATATTTTGAATATGATAACTTTAGTTAATAGCTTTTTCCTTTTGATAACTTATTTAATAATGTCAATGTTGTTAGGACAATCAAGCAACGCGGAGATTGAATGCACTAAAGATATCGATTGTCAAATCAACTGCATAGGACATCCCAAATGTGACTTGACTACGCATAAGTGCATCTGTGCAAAACCTCCAGCGGCTAATAATGAAGCAGAAAGAGTTCACAAGACAGATCGAAACTGATTTATGTTTGTTATTATGCAAATTGAACCATGAATTTTGTTTTTAAATTTCATAAGCGATAAGGTTCAATTAAGGTCCCTTAATTTCATATTGATATGTTGGAAAAGGAAATATTCCAAAATATTTTCTTGTTCTTTTTTTTTGCTTTATTTTGTTAGGTACATAATCTAGCTCTCCTTCTCTACATTCCACTTATGTGAGGGGTATCCACACCAACAAACTACGACAACCTCCTCCAATTTTTAAGGTCGCAATTTGAATAGTAATATAAAAAATTTCAAACTCATTAAGTAAAAAATCACCATTGATCCAATTAGAGTTGGATTATACAATGCAATGAAAGTAATCCTAGTATCGAATTCACGTGTAAATTAAACAATTAATACACATGAAATTTACAGGAATTACTTCTTGAAGCGTGAACTAAGTACTTTTATCACATTGACCTCCAGTTCCAGAGTAACTCGATCAAAACTCCACCAATAACATGTTCACGACGTCCAAAACATCCCATAGTTTTCTACTATGTTACCCAAATAATATCTGAAAAGAGCAAATTCTGTATGGGCGAAATTTCAAGGGTCAAAATCATTTTTCAAAACCTGTTGAATTTTTTTTCTAACAAGAAAAGGTTTTTATTTATTTCTAATATTTAGGTATAGTAGGTACCACATAATTTAATTAACAAGGCTCCCTACAATGCAATTAATTTTGAATTTTTGAAATTAATATGTACTATAATAAATTATGTATTATTCCACTAAAAATTCACAATTGCACTCCTTAGTCAATTTTAAAATGCTTTCATAAGACCTTATTTAACTCCTTATGTTAAGATTAAATACTAATCATTCAAATTAACATGCTAGTAATTTAATTTATTGATCACTTCCTTTTAACTTTCACTTAAATTAAATCACTTGTTGGATACAAAATCTACGGCCAGGCTTACACATGAAAACTTATATACTTTTATAAAGGAGTTCATCAATCTCAAAAATGTGAGACATGGGTTCTATCAACTAATTATTACTTCGTCAATTTATGTTTGTTGTCCAATTTACTAAGCTTTTTGACCCACAAAAAAATCTCGCTTAATAAATTCAAACAATAAATGACATACACAACTAATAATAATTATATCAAGATTAAGAGTATAAATATATTAAATGGACTAGAGAATTATTTTTTTAAAATTAGTATAAAATACCTATCTCTACTTGATCAGTTCAATATATACGAAATGCACTAGCACAAGAAATCGGAATTAAACTATTCCCACAATCAAGATAAATTATATTTAATTTTATTCTACAACCATTCCGGTGGTTTGTCCAATTTCATTATTAGATTATGAACATATTTTTATGACTTATAAGAACTATGGTTGGCCAGTGGTCCGGTCCGATCCGATCACGGACCGAAATTTTTTTCCAGTTCCGATCCGGTCCCGTACCGGAGGGCCTCAAGACCAGACCAAACCGGTCTTACCGGTCCGGGCCCGCCGGTCCTATATGATGCAAGCCGGTCCGTGACTGGCACCGGCTACCAGTAGCCAGGTTTTTCCGGTCTAGTCCGGTCCGGACCGATCTGGCCGATTTTTTTTTTATTTTGTCTTTCATTTAAAGTGATGGATAATTTTAAGTTTTTGAAAATATAACAATAAAATATTACTAACTTTGTATATATATATTTGAAATGTTTAGTTTTGTTTCAAAGTTCAAACTTAGAAATAAAAAACTTAAAATATTTTTTCAAACTTTGAATTAGTTTCAAAGTTTAAAATTAGATTCAAACCTTGAAATTTGAATCAATTAGAAACTAGTAATTAATTGTAGTATTTTTGTGACGACCCGGCCAGTCGTCTCATGAGTTACCGCTCCGTCTTCCCCATTTTCTGTCTCATTATGTTTCATTATCTGTGTTTTACGTGACCAAGTTGAGTAATTGCGTTCGGAGTGAGTTTGGCAAGAAATGAGACACTTAGTCTCTTTTAAGAAAGGTTTAAGTTGAAAAAGTCAACCAGATGTTGACTTATGAGTTCGAGGGCTCGGATGTGGTTTCCAATGGTTCGGTTAGTTTCGAGAGGTGATTTATGACTTAGGAGTGTCATCGGAATTGGTTTTTGAGGTCCCGTGTAGAATTAGGCTTGAATTGGTGAAGTTAAAATTTTGGCGATTTTCGGTGGTTAGGCCAAATTTTGATCCGAGGGTCGGAATGGAATTCCGACAGTTGTTGTAGCTTCGATATGTCATTTGGGATGTGTGTGCAAAATTTCAGGTCATTCGGACGTGGTTTGGTTGGGTTTAGATCAAAAGAGCGATTTAGAAGATTTTGGAACTCTTAGGCTTGAATCCGACGCGAATTTGATATTGGGATGTTATTTTGAGCGTTCCGAAGGTTGGAACAAGTTTGAGTAATGTTATGGGATATGTTGGCATGTTTGGTTGAGGTCCTAGTGCCCTCGGGTGAGTTCTGGATGGTTAAACGGACTATTTCATCGTTGGAAAGAAAAGTTGCAGAAAACCAGAGTCAGGAATGCGGTCGCTTTTCTCAAATGCGGACCGCATATTGCACAAGGAGTCGCAAACCCAGACAGTGTTCTGGGCAAATATTGACGTCGAAAATGCGGTCAAAAATGCGGTCGCATTTTTGACATGCGGACCGCAAACCATGCTTCGTACTGAATTGCGGTGAAGGCTAGGGTTACATTTGCGATGGTCGCGTCAAATATGCGGACCGCATATCTGTTATGCGACAGATATGCGATCGCATTTTAACCCTAACAGGGGCATTTTTGTCTCGATTTTTGACCCTTCATAAATAGAAACCAGTGCCCATTTGCCATGCAAACCCCACTATCGTCACCATCTAAGGGAACCCTCTCCAAAACACCCTAAAACACATCAAAATCAGCCTTGAGAATATATCCAAAGGACACTTTCATGGACAAATTCTTAAAAGAGGGGATTTTGGCCTTCTTAAACATAATCGGAGCCATAGGACTCAGATTGAAGCGACTTTTGAGACGATCTTTGGAGGATTTTCAAGGGAAACATCGGGGTAAGTGTTCTTAACTTAACATTGGTCAAATTACCCCAGTATATCGCTATTTTAGTATGTAATTGGTGATTTAAGTTGGAAAATTTGTGAAAAATCTTTAAGTTTAGACTTAAAGATTTAGAGGTCGATCCGATGTCGGAATTCGATAAATTTTGTATGGTTGAACTCGTAGGGAGATAAGGAACCCGTTAAGGTGAAAATTACTAAATTTTGAGAAGTTGGCCCGAGGTTCGAGTTTTGCTAATTTCGAAATTTCTTAGTATTTGTTGATTTCTTTCGGTCGGGCTTTGTCCCCACAGCATATTGTGACATATTATTTCTGATTTTGGATAGATTCGACGCGCGTGGAGGCCAATTCGAATGGCAAAGGCGTCGCGGGCTAGGGATTTAGCTGGTTCGAGGTGAGTAGTGATTGTAAATAATGTTCTGAGGGTTTGAAACCCCGGACTTGCACACCATAGTGCTATATTGAGGTGACGCACGCGCTCAATAATGAGCGTGGGGTCATTTACTATTGGGGATTGTGACTTGGTCTATCCCGATTGATGATTTTACTACGCATTTGATTGAAACTTACTTGTTATCGTCTTGATTTGGGCTGATTTCCATATTTGGGCTCCGTGCCAATTGTTTGAACCCTTCGGGTATTTTTATCACTGTTTCCTCACTATTTGACATATTACTTGAACTTAGTCATGCTGTTTTTCACTACTTTACAACTCAGCCACTTTTACTCAAGTTTTGAGATTTAAATGATATTTAAATGTTGTTTTGGGCTGAGACTACTGTTTTACTACGCCCGAGGGGCATGTGATGATTTTCTGACTGAGTGCGACCGAGGGCCAAATGTGAGGTTTTTACTGAGTGATATGAGGCTGACGGCGTGAGATACTTTTTATGCCACGAGGTGGCTTGTGATTAATAATGAGGCTGGGGGCCTGAGATACTGTATATGCCACAAGGTGGCTTGTGACTGATGTGAGGCCGAGGGCCTGAGATACTTGATATACGCCACGAGGTGGCTTGATTGATATGAGGCCGAGGGCCTAGATATATGCCACGAGGTGGCTTGATATGCGCTTGGGCCGTAAGGGGCCCCTCCCGGAGTCTGTACACCCCCAGTGAGCGCAGGGTACCCATTGTGATGTGATATGCCCGAGGGGATGATGTTGTACTATGTGATATGCCCGAGGGGCTGATGTTGTACCATGTGATATGCCCGAGGGGCTGATGTTGTATCATGTGATATGCCCGAGGGGCTGATGTTGTACCATGTGATATGCTCGAGGGGCTGATGTTGTACCATGTGATATGCTCGAGGGGCTGATGTTGTACCATGTGATATTGAGCCCGAGGGGCGTGTTTTAAATGATATTGAGCCCGTGGAGCGATTTTCTATCTTTCTTTTACTTCACATGTTTTTTTTTACTTGCTGAAAGGAGATTTTACTTGAATTTCTTACTAATTTACTGTTTGCGAAAGGTGTTTTAAATGCTTCATTATGGAATTCCTTGTGCTTTGTGTGTTTTCTTGCTTTCAGTCATTATTTATGCTTATTACTCACTGAGTTGGAAGTACTCACATTACTCCCTGCACCATATGTGCAGATTCAGGCGTTGTTGGTTCCGCCTCGGAGTATTGATTTCTCCGGTCTAGGCAGTGATTAAGAGACTACGAGGTAGCTGTCGGCGTCCGCAGCCCCGTATCTCTATTATCTTGCTATTTCCACACTTATCGAACAATTGTGCCAAATGTTGTACATATATATATATTAGGCTGGTAATAGGATCCATAGTTGCTCATGACTTTGTGACACCCCAGTTTAGGCTGTAGTCGGGATGGTTAGCTATATTTCCGCAAATTAATAAATTTTGCTTATATTGTTTTCTTGTTAAATTAACTGCTTAAAAATGAGTAGAGTTCGAATTGGCTGGCCTTGTCTTCACGAGAGGCGCCATCACGACCGGGATCGGGGTTAGGGTCGTGACAGCTTGGTATCAGAGCCCTAGGGTACATAGGTCTCACGAGTCATGAGCGGGTTTAATAGAGTCTCGCGGATCGGTACGGAGACATCTATATTTATCTTTGAGAAGCTGCAGAACATTTTTAGGAAAATTCCATATTCTTGAAACTCTTGTCGTGCGACCTTGTTGATCCGAGCACTAAAACTTCTATTATCCTATTCTCTCATAGATAGTGAGGACGCGAGATACCGGACGAGGTAGATGACCACCAGTGCCACCCGTTGAGGCCACCAGAGGCTGTGGACGCGGTCGTGGTCGTGGCAGAGGCAGAGTAGCTAGGGCAGCACCTGTTGATCCACCTGTTGCCCCAACTCAGGATCAGGCTCCAGTAGCATTGGCTCAGGCACTAGCTGTGCCCATCGTGATTCCAGGTCTTTAGGAGACCTTGGCTCAGATCTTATCAGTTTTCACAGGCCTGGCTCAGGCGGTTTCAGCCACCACAGCCGCAACTACTTCACAGGCCGGGGGAGGCAATCAGACCCCTGTTGCCCGTACACCTGAGCAGGTAGTGCAAGGACTTCAGGCGCCGGAGGCACCTCCAGCCCAGCCGGTTGCACCAGCTCAGGAGTTCACGATACCAGTTTGAGGGTAAGTTCAGTGGTGCTGAGGGCGAGGATGCCAAGGGTTTTCTTGACAAGTGTCAGCGAATGCTCCAAACAGCCGGAATTCTTGAGCCTAGTGGTGTGGCATTTACCACCTTTCAGTTTATGGGAGCTGCCTTCACTTGGTGAGAGGCGTATGAGAGGCGTAGGCCGGTTGATGCAGCGCCCCTCACTTGGCAGCAGTTCTCCGCTCTTTTCTTGGAGAAGTATGTGCTGCAGTCCTGCAGAGAGGAGCTGCGTAGACAGTTCGAATGGCTGCGACAGGGGGATATGACTGTGTCGCAATATGAGTCGAGGTTTTCTGAATTGGCTCGTCATGCTGTCTGGATGGTTCCGACTGACCGTGAAAGGATCAGGAGGTTTGTGGATGGCCTTAACTATCATCTTCGTATTCTTATGACCAGGGAGAGAGTATTGGGTGCCACTTTCGAGGAGGTGGTTGATATAGCTCGCAAGATTGAAAATGTTCGCCGTCAGGAGCGAGAGGAGAGGGAGGCTAAGAGGCCTCGAGGATCAGGCAGTTACAGTGGTGCTCCTTCTAGGGGCCAGTTTCAGCAGAGGTCATTCCATCAGGCCTGCTCAGTCAGCCCGTCCAGAGTATCGTGGGGCATCTGCAGGTCGTGGTTATCATAGGTTGCAGCAGGGCCAGTCATCACTCAGCGCCCTTCCAGCTCATGCTCCGTCAGCCCAGGGTCCTTCTATGCCGAGTGCACCTGCGAGACACTCCGGTGCAAGAGGTTCCCTTCATTCCTCTTCTCCAGCACCAGGGAGTTGTTATGAGTGTGGCGAGATGGGCCACATGTGGAGGCAGTGTCCTCATCGTGGTGCTAGATCATCCCAGTAGAGGGGTCAGCTCTCGACTTCTGCTCCAGTTACCTTACCACCCGCCCAGCCAGCTAGAGGTGGAGGTCAGGCAGCCAGGGGTCGCCCCAGAGGGGGAGGTTGATCAGGCGGTGCCAGGCTCGATTTTATGCTATTCCAGGCAGGACAGATGCTAGTGCTTCAGATGCCGTCATTACAGGTATTGTTTCAGTATGCCACAAGGATGCCTCTATATTATTTGATCCCGGTTCCACCTATTCATATGTGTCCTCATATTTTGCTCATTATTTGGGTACGCCCGGGGAGTTTTCTTGCTTTACCTGTTCATGTGTCTACCCCGATGGGCGATACTGTTGTTGTAGACCGTGTGTACCGATCATGTGTAGTAACTATTGGGGGTCTGGATACACGAGTGGACCTATTGCTATTGAGCATGGTGCATTTTGATGTCATTTTAGGCATGGATTGGTTATCTCCGTGTCGTGCTAAGACTGTCACCTTGGCTATGCCGGGTGTGCCGCGAATCGAGTGGCGTGGTGTGACTGATTACATTCCTAGTAGAGTGATATCATTCTTGAAGGCCCAGCGTATGGTTGGGAAGGGTTGCCTTTCATACCTAGCGTTTGTGAGGGATGTTGGAGCTGAGACTCCAAGCATTGAATCGGTTCCAGTTGTGAGGGATTTTCCCGATGTATTTCCCGCAGACCTGCCGAGCATGCCGCCAGACAGGTATATTGATTTTGGTATTGACTTGGTGCCGGGCACTCAACCCATCTCTATTCCACCGTATCGTATGGCACCAGCAGAGTTTAAAGAATTGAAGGAGCAACTTCAGGAACTCCTAGATAAGGGGTTCATTCGGCCTAGTGTGTCACCTTTGGGTGCACCGGTTCTGTTTGTGAAGAAGAAGGATGGCACGATGAGAATGTGCATTGATTACAGGCAATTGAACAAGGTAACAAACAAGTATCCCTTGCCTCTCATTGATGATTTGTTTGACCAGCTTCAGGGAGCGTGAGTGTTCTCCAAGATTGATCTCCGTTTGGGTTATCATTAGTTGAAAATCATGGATTCAGACATTCTTAAGACTGCTTTCCGGACTAGATATGGTCACTATGAGTTTCTTGTTATGTCTTTCGGGCTAACCAATGCCCCAGCAGCGTTCATGCAGTTGATGAACAATGTATTTCGGCCTTATCTAGATTCGTTCATTATGGTATTCATTGATGATATTCTGGTGTACTTGTGTAGTCAAGAAGAGCACGCAGAACATTTGTGAGTTGTATTGCAGAGATTGAGGGAGGAGAAGCTTTATGCAAAATTCTCTAAGTGTGAGTTTTGGCTCAATTCAGTGGCTTTCTTGGGGCACGTAGTGTCCAGCGAGGGTATATAGGTTGATCCAAAGAAGATAGAGGCGGTTCAGAGTTGGCCTAGACCGTCCTCAGCCACAGAGATTCGTAGCTTTCTTGGGTTGGCAGGCTATTATCGCCAGTTTGTTCAGGGATTTTCATCCATTGCATCGCCCTTGACCAAATTGACCCAGAAGGGTGCTCCTTTTGTATGGTCGGACGAGTGCAAAGAGAGCTTTCAGAAGCTCAAGACAGCCTTGACCACAGCTCCAGTATTGGTTTTGCCATCAGCTTCAGGTGCATAGACTATGTATTGTGATGCTTCAAGAGTTGGGATTGGTTGTGTATTCATGCTGGAGGGTAGAGTTATTGCTTATGCTTCTCGTCAGTTGAAACCCCATGAGAAGAACTACCCCGTTCATGATTTAGAGTTGGCTGCCATAGTCCATGCATTGAAGATTTGGAGGCATTACTTGTATGGCGTATCTTGTGAGGTGTTCACTGATCATCGCAGCCTTCAAAATTTGTTCAAGTAAAAGGATCTTAATTTGAGGCAGCGGAGATGGTTGGAGTTGCTCAAGGATTGTGATATCACCATACTATACCATCCGGGAAAGGCCAATGTGGTGGCCGATGCATTGAGCCGAAAGGCAGTAAGTATGGGGAGTTTGCATATATTCCAGTTGAGGAGAGACCTCTTGCAGTTGATGTTCAAGCCTTGGCCAATAGGTTTGTGAGATTAGACATTTCGGAACCTAGCCGGGTGTTGTCTTGTGTGGTTTCTCGGTCTTCATTATATGATCGCATCAGGGAGCGCCAGTATAACGATCCGCATTTGCTTGTCCTTAGGGACAGAGTTCAGCACAATGATGCTAAAGATGCAACCATCAGCGATGATGGAGTGTTGAGGATGTAGGGCCGGATTTGTGTGCCCAATATGGATGGGCTTCGGGAGTTGATTCTGGATGACGCCCATAGCTCGCGGTATTCCATTCATCCGGGTGCCGCGAAGATGTATCAGGACTTGAGGCAACATTATTGGTGGAGAAGGATGAAGAAAGATATTATGGTTTCGTGGGTCAGTGTCTCAACTGTCAGTAGGTAAAATATGAGCATCAGAGACCGGGCGGCTTGCTTCAGCAGATGACTATTCCCGAGTGGAAGTGGGAGCGGATCACCATGGACTTTGTTGTTGGACTTCCACGGACTTTGAAGAAGTTCGATGCTATCTGGGTGATTGTGGATCGGCTAACCAAGTCTGCACACTTTATTCCTGTGTGTACTACCTATTCTTCAGAACGGTTGGCAAGGATTTATATCCGAGAGATCATTCGGCTGCATGGTGTTCCCGTTTCTATCATTTCAGATAGAGGTACTCAGTTTACTTCGCAATTTTGGAAAGCCGTGCAGAGGGAATTGGGTACTCAGGTGGAGTTGAGCACAGCTTTTCATCCTCAGACGGATGGGCAGTCCGAGCGTACTATCCAGATATCGGAGGACATGTTGCGTGCATGTGTTATTGATTTTGGAGGCTCATGGGCTGAATTTCTACCGCTTGCGGAGTTTGCTTATAACAACAGCTACCAGTCGAGTATCCATATGGCTCCGTATGAGGCTTTGTATGGGAGGCGGTGTAGATCTCCAGTTGGTTGGTTTGAGCCTGCGAGGCTAGGCTATTAGGGACTGACTTAGTTCAGGATGCTCTAGAGAAGGTGAAAGTAATCCAGGAGAGGCTCCGTACAGCGCAGTCGAGGCAAAAGAGTTATGCCGATAGGAAAGCCCGAGATGTGTCCTACATGGTTGGTGAGAAGGTCTTGCTGAAGGTTTTGCCCATGAAGGGTGTTATGCGATTCGGGAAGAAAGGGAAATTGAGTCCTCGGTTCATTGGACCGTTTGAAGTACTTCGGAGAATTGGGGAGGTGGCTTATGAGCTTGCTTTGCCACCCAGCCTGTCGAGTGTACACCCAATATTTCATGTTTCCATGCTTCGAAAGTATATTGGAGATCCGTCTCATATTTTGGACTTCATCATGGTTCAGTTGGATGATGATTTGAGCTATGATGCGGAGCCAGTGGCGATTGTGGGTCATCAGGTTCGGAAGTTAAGGTCCAAGGATATAGCTTCAGTGAAAGTGCAGTGGAGAGGTCGTCCCGTGGAGGAGGCTACCTGGGAAACCGAGCGGGAGATGCGGAGCAGATATCCTCACCTATTTGAGACTTCAGGTATGTTTCTTGACTCGTTCGAGGATGAACGTTTGTTTAAGAGGGGGAGAATGTGACGACCCGGCCAGTCGTCTCATGAGTTATCGCTCCCCATTTTCTGTCTCATTATGTTTCTTTATCTGTGTTTTACGTAACTAAGATAAGTAGTTGCGTTCGGAGTGAGTTTGGCAAGAAATGAGACACTTAGTCTCTTTTAAGAAAGGTTTAAGTTGGAAAAGTCAATTGGATGTTGACTTATGAGTTAGAGGGCTCGGATGTGGGTTCCGGTGGTTCGGTTAGTTTCGAGAGGTGATTTATGACTTAGGAGTGTCATCGGAATTGGTTTTTGAGGTCCCGTGTAGAATTAGGCTTGAATTGGTGAAGTTAGAATTTTGGCGATTTTCGGTGGTTAGGCGAAATTTTGATCCGAGGGTCGGAATGGAATTCCGACAGTTGCTGTAGCTTCGATATGTCATTTGGGATGTGTGTGCAAAATTTCAGGTCATTCGGACGTGGTTTGGTTGGGTTTAGATCAAAAGAGCGATTTAGAAGATTTTGGAACTCTTAGGCTTGAATCCGACGTGAATTTAATATTGGGATATTATTTTGAGCGTTCCGAAGGTTGGAACAAGTTTGAATGATGTTATGGGATATTTTGGCATGTTTGGTTGAGGTCCTAGTGGCCTCGGGTGAGTTCTGGATGGTTAAACGGACTATTTCATCGTTGGAAAGAAAAGTTGCAGAAAACCAGAGTCAGGAATGCGGTCACATTTCTCAAATGCGGACCGCATATTGCACAAGGAGATCGCAAACCCAGACAGTGTTCTAGGCAAAGATTGACGTCAAAAATGCGGTCGCATTTTTGACATGCGGACCGCAAACCATGCTTCGTACTGAATTGCGGTGAAGGCTAGGGTTACATTTGCGATGGTCGCGTCAAATATGCGGATCGCATATCTGTTATACGACAGATATGCGATCGCATTTTAACCCTGACAGGGTTGTTTTTGTCTCGATTTTTGACCCTTTATAAATAGAAACCAGTACCCATTTGCCATGCAAAACCCACTATCGTCACCATCTAAGGGAACCCTCTCCAAAACGCCCTAAAACACATCAAAATCAGCCTTGAGAATATATCCAAAGGAGACTTTCTTAGATAAATTCTTAAAAAGATTTTGGCCTTCTTAAACATAATCGGAGCCATAGAACTTGGATTGAAGCGAATTTTGAGGCGATCTTTGGAGGATTTTCAAGGGAAACATCGGGGTAAGTAGTCTTAACTTAACTTTAGTCAAATTACCGCAGTATATCGCTATTTTAGTATGTAATTGGTGATTTAAGTTGGAAAATTTGTGAAAAACCCTTAAGTTTAGACTTAAAGATTTAGAGGTCGATCCGATGTCAGAATTTGATAAATTTTATATGGTTGAACTCGTGGGGAGATAAGAAACTCGTTGAGGTAAAAATTACTAAATTTCGAGAAGTGGGCCCGAGGTTCGAGTTTTGCTAATTTCGGAATTTCTTAGTATTTGTTGATTTCTTTCGCTCGGGCTTTGTCCCCACAGCATATTGTGACATATTAGTTCTGATTTTGGATAGATTCGACGCACGTGGAGGCCAATTCGAAGGGCAAAGGCGTCGCGGGCTAGGGATTTAGCTGGTTCGAGGTGAGTAGTGATTGTAAATAATGTTCTGAGGGTTTGAAACCCTGGACTTGCACATCGTAGTGCTATATTGAGATGAGGCACGCGCTCGATAATGAGCGTGGGTCATTTACTACTGGGGATTGTGACTTGGTCTATCCCGATTGATGATTTTACTACGCATTTGATTGAAACTTACTTGTTATCGTCTTGATTTGGGCTGATTGCCATATTTGGGCTCCGTGCCAATTGTTTGAACCCTTCGGGTATTTTTATCACTGTTTCCTCACTATTTGACATATTACTTGAACTCAGTCATGCTGTTTTCCACTACTTTACAACTCAGCCACTTTTACTCAAGTTTTGAGATTTAAATGATATTTAAATGTTGTTTTGGGCTGAGACTACTGTTTACTACGCCCGAGGGGCATGTGATGATTTTCTGACTGAGTGCGACCGAGAGCCAAATGTGAGGTTTTTATTGAGTGATATGAGGCCGACGGCCTGAGATACTATTTATGCCACGAAGTGGCTTGTGATTAATAATGAGGCCGGGGGCCTGAGATACTGTATATGCCACAAGGTGGCTTGTGACTGATGTGAGGCCGAGGGCCTGAGATACTTGATATACGCCACGAGATGGCTTGATTGATATGAGGTCGAGGGCCTAGATATATGCCACGAGGTGGCTTGCTATGCGCTTGGGCCGTAAGGGGCCCCTCCCGGAGTCTGTACACCCCCAGTGAGCGCAGGATACCCATTGTGATGTGATATGCCCGAGGGGCTGATATTGTACCATGTGATATGCCCGAGGGGCTGATGTTGTACCATGTGATATTGAGACCGAGGGGCGTGTTTTAAATGATACTGAGCCCGAGGGGCGATTTTCTATCTTTCTTTTACTTCACATGTTTTTTTTTACTTGCTGAAAGGAGATTTTACTTCTGATGTTGTACCATGTGATATTGAGCCCGAGGGGCGTGTTTTAAATGATACTGAGCCCGAGGGGCGATTTTCTATCTTTCTTTTACTTCACATGTTTTCTTTTTACTTGCTGAAAGGAGATTTTACTTGAATTTCTTACTGATTTACTGTTTCCGAAAGGTGTTTTAAATGTTTCATTATGGAATGCCTTGTGCTTTGTGTGTTTTCTTGCTTTCAGTCGTTATTTATGCTTATTACTTACTGAGTTGGAAGTACTCACATTACTCCCTGCATCATGTGTGCAGATTCAGGCGTTGTTGGTTCCGCTCCAGAGTATTGATTTCTCCTGTCCAGGCGGTGATTCAGAGACTACGAGGTAGTTGTGGGTGTGCAGCCCCGTATCTCTATTATCTTGCTATTTCCACACTTATCGAACAATTGTGCCAAATGTTGTACATATATATATATATATATATATATATATATATATATATATATATATATATGACTGGTAGTAGGATCCATAGTTGCTCATGACTTTGTGACACCCCGGTTTGGGCTTAGTCGGGATGGTTAGCTATATTTCCGCAAATTACTGTTATTAATTTTGCTTATATTGTTTTCTTGTTAAATTAACTGCTTAAAAATGAGTAGAGTTCGAATTGGCTGGCCTTGTCTTCACGAGAGGTGCCATCACGACCCGGTTCGGGGTTAGGGTCGTGACAATTTTTGCGCAAAGAATAAATTTAAAAAAAATAAGAAGACAAGAGTTGTGAACTTGTGATGGAATTCCAAGATATGGAGCAATTTTATTGTAGTGATGGATAATTTTAAGTTTTTGAAAATATAACAACAAAATATTACTAACTTTGAATGTATATTTGAAATGTTTAGTTTGTTTCAAAGTTCAAACTTAGAATTAAAAAACTTGTAATATTTTTTCAAACTTTGAATTAGTTTCAAAGTTTAAAATTATATTCAAACCTTGAAATTTGAATCAATTAGAAACTAGTATTGTAGTATTTTTGCACAAAGAATAAATTTTAAAAAAAAAAAAGAAGACAAGAGTTGTGAACTTGTGATGGAATTCCAAGATTTGGAGCAATTTTATTGTAATGATGGATAGTTTTAAGTTTTTAAAAATATAACAACAAAATATTACTAACTTTGAATGTATATTTGAAATGTTTAGTTTGTTTCAAAGTTCAAACTTAGAATTAAAAAACTTGTAATATTTTTTCAAACTTTGAATTAGTTTCAAAGTTTAAAATTAGATTCAAACCTTGAAATTTGAATCAATTAGAAACTAGTAATAATTGTAGTAGTTTTGCACAAAGAATAAATTTAAAAAAAAAAAAAAAAGAAGACAAGAGTTGTGAACTTGTGATGAAATTCCAAGATTTGGAGCAATTTTATTGTAGTGTATTCTAATGTAGAAAATTACATTCTTTTAAACATATTGGCTAATTTTTTTAAGATAGCCGTAGGCTTTTCTTTAGAAACTGATTGTTGTTGTTCCGGTTCATCATCTTCGTCTTGTTCTTCTTCATGTTCTTCTTCATTGCTTGTTTGACTCCCTTCTTCACTTGTTCCGTCGCCCAAAATTTAATCGAGATACACTTTGTCTTTTTTCTGATAAAGTTCTGTTATTCCAAAGTTTCTTCACTCTAATCTGATCCAATCCCTGAATAAAACTCCTGTCTCCATTGCCTCTTCTCTCAACGAATGTCTGTGATCTCCAATTTGAAATCTTTCTTGGCTAGAAGCGCTCCGATGCAACTGATGAAGCTTGAATTGTTAATATATCCTGGGCCATTTTTGTAAGTACTGAAAACTGCGATTCTTGACTCTTCCAATAATCCAATAAATTATGAGTTCCAAAACTTGTAAGTTTCTTTGGATATTGAATTAAATAGACTTGGAACTCGCTGTATTCCTTCCCATACTCGTCTTGTTCTGAAAGCAACTTTTGATCAAGTCCTCCAAAAGTGCTCATCCCCGCATGCCTTTTGTCCATTTGAGAAGAACTTTCACCGGTTGACTGTATTGATGCAATTGGTGTAACACTGTCTGCCCAAGCTCTATACTTTGCGAAAATAGCCACGGTATCTGAAAGAACTTTAGCACAAGCATGTTCTACACTTGGATATTTATTAGTCGCAATTTTAACTGGTTTAATCTCTAAATTTGCATATATTTCTCTAACAAGTCGTTCAGTTAACTTAAGTTTAAAAGCATGATGCAACACAAAAGTAATGTAAAAAAGGTGGGGAATTGAGAAAAAATATTTTTTAAAATTTTCAATCATAGCCTCTATAGACATTTTATATGCTTCGTATTGCCTATATAATTTCAATAATTCAGATATTCCAGCTATATAATATAACATGGTAGGAGTAGTTGGATAATATTGTCCGAAAAATTCTAAAGTAGCATGATAGAATTTTTTTAAAAACTAAAGGAGATGTTGAACAAGGTTCCAATCGTCCTCTTTAAGGTGATAAAGTTCCATAAAATGCTTATTATACATTTGAGTAATAGGCTCTCTATATTCATAAGCAACAGTCAATGCTTCATATAAAGTGTTCCATCTAGTACAAACTTCCTTTGGGACTCTCCTAATCGGCATTCCTAATTCTATACATTTTCTTTCCCATTCTCTTTTTCTTTCTTGATTTTATTTCTAAATAAAAAAGCAATAGCTACTTTCACCTTTTCAATAATGTGGTTAAACAAGTCAAGACCATCTTTTACTACTAAATTGTAAATATGACATGCACATCTAACATGAAAAAAATCCTCAAAAGGGGGGTTCAAAATAGGTCTCAAGTTCCTAAGTGCTTCTGTATTGTTTGTAGCATTATCTACTGTAATACTAAAAACTTTGTTACTTAAACAATATGCACGACAAATTGATGAAAATATTTTGGAAATATAATTACCCGTGTGTGGTTCATCAACAACTTTATAAGCAATAATACGTTTTTGAAATACCCAATCAGGATCTATCCAATGAATAGTAACTGTAATATAATCACAATTATTTGTAGAACGACCCATATCCGTAGTAACGCATACTCTAGTGTCAAAGTTATCAAATAAATATCGAAAATAATCTCTATATTCGTTCATAAATTTAATAATACCATTTTTAACAGTAGTTCTTGGAAAACCTTTAAAAGAAGGATTATATGTAGCCTGAATATAACGAACAAAACCAGTAGAAGAAGGAAAAATATAGGGTAAACCCTCTACCGCAACTAGTTTAGCAATATTTTCCCTATCCCTTTGTTTATCATAAGTAAGAATCCCTCCTGTTGTTTGGTTAATTTTCGCTTGGGTACCCGAGGATTCATCATGTGCTACTCCCCTATGTTCGGTTCCTAAATAAATACCCCCCGCCCGCATTGACCATTCCTTAGGATGTTTATTTCTTAAGTAAGTCCTAATTTTACCCGTCCCACTTTCATTACCCCCAGTTTTAAAAACCCACTCCATTCCACAAAGACCACATACGGCCGTCTGATTTCAGCTTTCTTTTGCACAAATTCCCACACCTCAAATCTGTCCTTACGTTTAACCGGGACTCTAATATGAGGTACAGGAGGCAAGTCAGACTGAACTTCAGGTGAACTTGCTTGAAATTCATGTGGTTCTTCTAAATTTAACCCCACTTTCATAGTTATATTGCGCTTCTATGTGTTGACTAGAACTACCAGCAATTCCTTTACCCCTATTTCCCCGACGACCACGTGCCCACGCCCCACTACTAGTTCCAATTGAACCTCTTTGAGGCATAATTATAGCAAATAAAATAAATATATGACAAAAATATAATAAAAGAGTAGGAAGTAGGAACGACCAACCAAATATAACCGAATAATTGAGGTGAAGTTGAAACTTGAACCTTCACTTGATAGCAACTCCAATTAAAACTTGATAAAGAATCAAAATTGTATAATTTACAACATAGCCAAAGTAGCAAAATAGCAATATTGTAGAGAATTTGAGAGAATTGGATGATTTGTGTGAAAAATATGATGAAATAATGGGGTATTTATAGGAAAAAAATAGTTAAAGGGTGGTCATGGGATGATTATGGGGTGAAAATGACCGTTTTTGGCCGTTGGACAACGGCTATTAGCTCAATAGAGCCGTTGCCAACGGCTAGTTTTTAAACTGCCAGGCTTTTTTTTTTCCCCCGAACCAGTCCGGTCCGATTCCGGCCAGTTTCGGCCCTTTTTGTACCGGTTCATCCGGCTTCAAAAGGACAAACCGTCCCGCTACCGGGACCGGCACTCCAAAATAATAAATGGTCCGGTTTCCACAGGTTCGGGCTGGTTTCCGGTCCGAAACCGGTCCGGTCCGGTGTGAATCGGACCGTTAGCCACTCTTAATAAGAACCGATGATTTAATCTTTTATGTATAAGCTAAAGTCTATACACTAAATCATCTACTGTATAAGTAAAGGACACACATACAAAGACATGATCTATTTAAAACAAAATTTTATTGAATTAAATAAAGAAAAAAATAATTGTTCCATAAAGAATACTATAATAAAACATATGGTTTATAATATATCCTAACAATTATATCTCTTATTATTCCCTTTAGATCTTGAAAAAGGAAAAAAACATATCCCGCATGTCTTATGGAAACAAAAAAGTGCTAATTGTAAAATCCCAAGTAGTATGCAAATCGTAATGAAGTGTGTGCAACGATATGTAAAGGGCCAATACATATAGAATTCAAAATTTGGATAACTTTGTGTATATTGATTCATGCCATTGAAGCAATAGAATAAATGATCCACAAGATCGTAGCTAATCCAGTTATTATGAGTTAAGAAACGATGCTCTTAAGAAAGGAGGATGCTTTTATAGCTATATGGTGCCTTCAAATTCGAAAATGTGAAGTTAGGCTTAGCTAGTCCCAACTTCTGATCTTTGAGCTGAAGTTTTTAAATTTTAGCCCAAAGTTGTAAACTAACTGAAGTTAGACTTTAGAAGTCAACTTCAGACCCGAAGGACTGAAGTTTAAAGCCTCATATCTCGGGATTTTCAACTTCAGCAAAGGTCTAAAGTTGTACTTTAATTGAGAACTGGAGTTAGACCCTTTGGCAATTCCAACTTTAGACCCGAAGGACTGGAGTTTGAAATTTCATACCCAGGATTTTCAACTTCAGTTCCCCATAACTGAATTTGATTCTAAGGTAGCTAAACTTTAAAAAATTTACGAAGTTGGCTATCTTTTAAATAGGAACCGAGAAATGGCTATATGTGCACTTCCCGGGGTAAATTTCAGAAATAGTCACTTTTCTGCTATGTAATTAAAAAGAACTACTGTACATTTGACCATCTTAATGAGTTTATTAAAACGAATTTAAATTTAGAATACTTGTCAAACATCAAGGAAAATCAAGTGACTCACTTTCCAAAGTAGTTCCGGCAAGAAAATATTGTGTCACCTTAATCTTAGATTTAACTTCTTTAATTTGGAAAGGTACGTTGTTTGACCCTTTCATTTTAGAGTTTATCTTTATTATCATATCTCCATCAATTGAAAATTTATAGCAAATTGTACCCTAAAATAGTATAGCAATTTGTATCTTTTTATATGTTGAAATATGATAACTCTAGTTAAATTTTTCTTTTTAATGACTCATTCAACAATGTCTTATTGTTGTTAGGACAATCAAGCAATGCGACATTGTTATGTTCTAAGGATGCATATTGCGCTGGAATTATGAAACGTATAGACACAGGTCCCAAATGTGACTTGACTACAAAGGCGTGCTTCTGTCCAAAACCTCCGGCAGCTAATAATGGAGCAAAAAGAGTTCAGAAGACTGACCAAAATTGGTGTATTTATGTTTGTGACTATATGATGTATGGAAAATTAAAATCTATTTTATGTTTTTATTTTTCATTGGTAATAAAGATCAATAAAACTTCCTAGTTTATTTCCATTTTAATTTTAGAAAAGGGTCTGCTCCCTTTGAATTTATTACTTTGCACAATGCATTTTACTTTCATGAAATTCTTCGAGCCAATTACACAAAATTTTAGTTGTTTTTAACCGTGATTGATATTTATTTAAGTCTTAGCGTAACGCAAAAGAATCAAAGTATACTATAGATATTTTTTTTTCTACTTTTATTTTAATGTACTAAAGTCACTAATTTTTTTTTATTTTTTTATTGTAATGAATAATGAAACTCTTTTTTTATAACAAAATGTTATCATCTTGGCCAAAATTTCCCAAAAAAGTCATTAGTAGAAAATAAAAGAGACATTTTATATGATATTTAGATAAAATTGAGTAATTTTTTTGCTTACAAAAAAAAAGTATTTGGTGACTTTCTCTTATAATTAGTATGTGCCATTAGCGGCTCATAAAGCACCATTAGTGGTATTAGCAGCTCACGCAGTTAGCGATCGCAATTTTTTTCATCCTTTTATGTAAATAACCCAATATTGATTCGCAGTTGACAACATCTTCACCATCTAGAGTAACGATGAGTTGAAGAACACCGTGTATTGATGGGTGTTGAGACCCCATATTGACTATCATGAGGTCTTTTCTTGTAGTTGGTGCAATCATAAGTTTTTTACTGATTCATTCTTCCATGAATTGCTGAAAGTGAAAAGAAGTTCATCAAAATTTAATCGGAACATAAAAGTGAAAATGAAATGACTCTTCAAATATTACAAAGCGGAATTAAAGATTCACAATGCGCCGTTAGCGATTTACAAAGCACCGCTAGCGGTTCTCAAAGCGCCGTTAGCAGTTCATGTCGTTAGCGATTCACAAAGCATCATTAGCGATTTGCAAAGCATCATTAAGGATTCGCAAAGCACCGCTAGCGGTACTTAGAGTGCCGTTAACGGTTTTCAAAGCGTCGTTAGCGCCATTAGAGGTTCACAAAAAACTGTTAGTAATTCACAGAGTACCATTAATAGTAGGAAACATTATTGGACAAAATTTCCAAATCATCTTTCTCTGTTAGCTGATTTATGAGTCTCAAGTTACCAGCATAATATAGACTTAATATTTTCTTTTTTCTTTTTTTTTGTTAATGAGTTAGAGGATTCAAAATACACACACATTGTCTGTTGGGTTTGGATATTTGATTTTGGTTCAACTCTTTTTGATTAATACCAAATTAAATCACATATATTGGTGTTATTATTCAAACTTAACACGAAATCTAGTCAAGTCAAACGAACCAAAGTTTGGTTTTTTCCCCATCAATTGACCTGAATTTTCTGTTTGGTTTGATCTTATGATTTTTCATAAACATTCGTAGCTAACACACTTGCAAAAATTCCACGCTTTGAGACAAAGTTTTCGAAGTAAATAACGTCATTTTAGTTCAACCTTTCACGGTACATGAACAGTTTACGTCAAAGAGTCAATTGGTTTAGTCAAAATAGTCTTACTTTTGATTTTTAAAACTTACCTAGCAATTATGGCAATTAGAAGGACATAATTTTTTATGCTTTTAATGAACTTATTAGAAACGAATCTGAATTTATATTACTAGTTGTAACGACCCGCCCGGTAATTTTGAGTATTACAGTCCCGTTCCCCCATTTATTGCTCATTTTGTGCATTACAGTTATTATATGACTTGCCGGGTAGTTGGTTTGGGCCCGATGAAGTTTCGAAATGAATTGAGACACTTAGTCTCAAGGAAGAAAACTTAAGTTGAAGAGGTAGACGGGATGTTGACTTATGTGTAACGATCCCGAAATAGAGTTTTGGTGATTCCAATAGCTCTGTATGGTGATTTTGGACTTAGGAGTGTGTCCGAAAAATTATTTGGAAGTCAGTACTTAAATTAGGCTTGAAATGGCGGAAATAGGAAATTGAAAGTTTGGAAGTTTGATCAAGAGTTGACTTTTTGATGTCAGGATCAGAATCTAGTTCTGCAAATTGGAATAGGTCCGTTATGTCATTTATGACTTGTGTGCAAAATTTGAGGTCAATCGGACTTGATTTGATAGGTTTCGGCATCGAATGTAGAAGTTGGGGTTTGTTAGTTTTCATTAGGCTTGAATTGGGGTGTGATTCGTGCTTTTAGCGTTGTTTGATGTGATTTGAGACCTCGACTAAGTTCGTACGATATTAGAACTTGTTGGTGTATTTGGTTGAGGTCCCGGAAGCCTTGGGTGAGTTTCGGATGGTTAACGGATCGAAAATTGGACTTAGAACAATTCTAGAAATTTTTCCAGTTCTGGTGCAATCGCACCTGCGATGGAATTGGTCGCAGGTGCGCGACCACAGAAGCGACTTCAAGGACGCAAAAGCGGAGGCAGTGAAGGCCTTGACAAACCGCATAAGGGGTAGGTTTCTCACACCTACGCCTACGAGACCGTAGAAGCGGCTAAATGAGTCGCAAGTGCGGAGCTCCTAGGCAGCATACATTTCGAAGGGGTTCCGAGCTTTTGCCATTTTTGGACATTTCAAGCAAGGTTTGGGGTGATTTTTCATAGGGAATTCACGGAAAAACTTGAGGTAAGTCACTTGTGATCATTGTTAGTCAATAATATTGAATTATCATTGAGTAATTCGACTAGATTACGTGTTTTTGATGTGAAATTCGAGGATTTGGGCAAAGGGATTTGAAAATAAGATTTGAGGATCTAAAGGTCGAGTTGTATCAGAATTTGGCAAATTTGGTATGGTTGGACTCGTGACTGAATGGGCGTTTATATTTTGTAAATTTTGTCGGGTTCCGAGACGTGGGCCCCACTGATAATTCTTCAGTTGAATTTCAGATTTTGTTGGAAAATTTTAGTATTTTCATATGGAACTGATTCCTATAATTTGTTTTGACTGTATCGAATTAATTGTGACTAGATACGAGGCATTCGGAGGCCAATATGCGAGGCAAAGGCGTATTAGAATAAAGAATTTTGCAGTTTAAGGTAAGTAACACTTCTAAACTTGATTTTGAGGGTATGAATCCCTGAATTTCGTGTCATATGAATTTTTTGGAGGTGATGCACATGCTAGGTGAAGGGTGTGTGGACGTGCACCATAAAAATTATGACTTAATTGATTTCGTGAAATTGCATAATCAAATAATCATGCCATTATCCACATATCCTCCATGTGTTAGAGGAAATTGATCTGAGACTCATGTTAAAGATCATGTTTAGGTTACGTGCCGATATATTTGTGACCCACAAAGGTCTTATTGTTATTGGATTACTTGTTTAAATTTACAATTTTCTACTCAGTCACATCTATCATTTGCATATCATATCTCAGTCTTTTATCATTTATTGATACATCATATCATCATGTCGGGTTGATTTTTATGTCATTGAGAGCCCGAGAGATTGGAGATTTTGAGTGATATTTATGGGATCGGGCTGCAAAAGCTGCAGCATGTTTTATTTATTTATGCCTGGATCTGGCTATTATAGCGCTTGGGCTGAAGGAGCCCCTCCGGAGTCTACACCCCCCCACAGTGAGCACGGTTGATTTATATTGAGGGATGGATCTTCCTTGGGCATGGATACTTTCCCTGGCTTGGATCTTGCCTAATTATCTATATTTGGGATGGATCTTCCCTGGGCTGGATTGGTCTTAAACAGTACAAAGCGACTGACTGTCACTTGATATTATATTTGGGATGGATCTTCTCTGGGTTGGATTGGCCATATACAGTACTGAATGATTGAGTATTTTGAGATTGTGAGTACACGAGATTTCCACTGAGGTGCATCACATACAGCATGTACATTGGCATGTAGATATAGAGATGTCATATTCCTTATATCATTCAGAATTGATCTATTTTACTTGTACTGAGTTTAACCGTTGAACTTGAAAGCATGCCTACATTTTTGTACAGTTATTTCTATATTGGATTGTATCTGTTAAGCTCGTCACTACTTTCAGCTCAAAGGTTAGTCTTGTTACTTATTGAGTATATGGGGTCAATTTTACTCATACTAAACTCTGCACTTCGTGTGCAGATCCAAGTACTTTCAGATACGGCGCTGCTAGATTTCAGAGTTTTATCTGTTGGAGACTATCGATGTAGCTGTTTGGCGTCCACAGACCTTGTCTCTCTTTCCTTTCAGTTGTTTGTGCTGTTCTATATTTCCAAATAGTGTTTTATCAATCAGACTATGTTATCATTTAGATACGCATGTACTCAGTGATACCGGATTTTGGGAGTGTATTTGTATCAATATTTGTGGGATTTTCTATTAAATCTAAATTTATGTTTTCAAACTTAAAAGATTATAGCGTTTTATTGAGGTTATCGGCTTGCCTAGTATTGAGATAGGCGCCATTACGACATGTGAATTTAGGGTCGTGACAAGTTGGTGTCAGAGCCTAGGTTACATAGGTCTCACAAGTCATGAGCAGGTTTAGTAGAGTCTTGCGGATCGGTACGCAAGTGTTTGTACTTATCTTCGAGAGGTTGCCGAACCCTTAGGAAAAATTTCACTTTCTTGTACTTTGTCATACGAATTTGTTGATTCCGGAAACTGAATTTCTGTTATTCTATTCTTTCACATATGGTGAGGACACGTACTACCGGATTGGACTATCAGCTAGTAGCGCCACCAGTGCTCAGGATTTCTTTGACAGATGTCAGCGGATTCTTCGTACAACGAGTATTTTGGAGATCAGTGGGGTCTCATTTACTACTTTTCAGCTGACTGGAGCGGCCTTCAAATGGTGGGAGACTTATGAGAGGGGCAGACCAGTTGGTGCAGCACCACTTTCATGGCATGAGTTCTCCGTATTATTCCTGGAAAAGTTTGTGCCACGGACCCATAGAGAGGAACTACGCAGGCAGTTCGAGCATTTACGTCAAGAGGACCTGTCCGTGACTCAGTATGAGATGCAGTTTTCAGAATTGGCTCGTTATGCAGTTTGGTTGGTTCCCATTGAAAGGGAGAAGATCAGTATTAATGGCCTCAACTATCAGTATCATTTTGTTATGACTCTGGGAAATGTAGTTGGTGCTAAATTCGACGAGGTGGTTGACAGTGCTCGACGGCTAGAAATGGTCCGTACTCAAGAGCGTGAGGAGAGGGAGGCCAAGAGCTCTCGTAGTCTGAGTAATTCCAGTGGTGTTCCTTCTGGGGGACAATCCTATCACAGCAGGGGTCGACCTTATAGGCCCGCTCAAATGGCTCGTCCAGCTCATCGTGGCACATCAGCTAGCCATGGTTCATTTAGTGTCGACTGAGTCAGTCTTCTCTTAGTGCACTTCTGGCTCAGAGTTCATCGCGTGCACCATCATTTCAGGGTTCATCTATACCAGGTTCTTCTGGTAGTTATTCTGCTTCTCGAGGTCCACCTTAGTACTTGCCGAAATTTTCATAGAAGGTTTGTTTTGAGTGTGGAGATTTGGGTCACATAAAGAGATATTTCCCCCGCCTTACGGGAGGTTCAGCTCAGCAGAAGAGTCAGACTACGACTTCAGCACCAGTTGCTTCACCACCCGCCCAGCCATCTCGGGGTGGGGCTCAGTCAGCTAAGGGTCGCTCAAGAAGGGGCGGTCGATCAGGTGGCGGTTAGGCCCGATTCTATGCTATTTCTGCCAGGCCAGATGTCGTTGCTTCATATGCAGTAATCACATGTATTGTCTCAGTATGCTATAGGGAAGCTTCTATATTATTTGACCCTAGTTCCACATATTCGTATGTATCATCATATATTGCTCGTTATCTGGATATGCCCAGTGAGTCCTTAGTTTCACCTGTTCGTGTATCTACGCCGGTGGGTGATACTATTATTGTGCACCATGTGTATCGCTCGTGTGTGGTAACTATTGGGGGACTAGAGACTAGAGTTGATCTCTTATTGCTTAGTATGGTTGATTTCGATTTAATCTTGGTTGTCTCCATGTCATGCTATTTTGGACTGTCCCACAAAAACTGTGACGTTGGTGATATCGGGATTTCCGAAAGTCGAGTGGAGAGGTTCTCTAGATTATGTTCCCAGCAGGGTAATATCGTACTTGAAGGCCCAACGGATGGTTGGAAAGGGGTGTTTGTCATATTTGGCCTTTGTGAGAGATGTTGATGCAGGCACTCCTACTATTGACTCTATATCGGTACTGCAAGACTTTTCGGATGTATTTCTTACAGACCTACCGGGTACGCCACCCGTTAGGAATATTGATTTTGGTATTTACTTGATGCTGGGCACTCATCCCATTTCTATTCCTCCGTATCGTATGGCACTAGCTGAACTGAAAGAATTGAAAGAGCAACTTCAGGAACTTCTTGATAAGGGGGTTATTAGGTCTAGTGTGTCGCCTTGGAGTGCACTAATTCTATTTGTGAAAAAGAAAGACGGTACTATGCGGATGTGTATCGACTACAGACAGTTGAACAAAGTTACAATCAAGAACAAGTATCCTTTGCCACGTATTGATGATTTATTTGACCAGCTTCAGGGAGCAAGGGTGTTCTCCAAAATTGATTTGATATAAGGGTACCACCAATGAAAATTTGGGATTTGGATATTCTAAAGATGACATTCAGGACCCGTTATGGACACTATGAATTTCTCGTGACGTCTTTTAGGCTGACCAATGCCCCAACAACATTTATGCACTTGATGAATAGTATATTCCAGCCGTATCTTGATTTGTTTGTCGTAGTATTTATTGACGATATCATGGTATACCCATGTTGCCAGGAGGAACATGCACAACACTTGAGTATTGTATTACAGCTATTACGGAAGAGAAACTTTATGTCAAGTTCTCTAAGTGTGAGTTTTGGCTCAGTTCGGTGGCGTTCTTAGGGCACGTGGTATCCAGTAAGGGGATTCAGGTAGATCCGAAGAAGATAGAGGCAGCTCAGAGTTGTCCCAGGCCATCTTCAACTACTGAGTTTAGGAGTTTTCTCGGCTTGGCCGGGTATTATCGTCGCTTTGTGAAGGGCTCCTCATTTATTGCGGTGCCTATGACTAAATTGACCCAGAAAGGTGCTCCATTCAGGTGATCGGACAAGTATGAATAGAGCTTTCAGAAGCTCAAGACTACCTTGACCACAACTCCAGTTCTAGTTTTTCCTTCAGCTTCAAGTTCTTATACAGTGTATTGTGTTGCTTCTCGGATCGGTATTGGGTATGTCTTAATACAGGAGGGTAGAGTGATTGCTTATGCTTCGCGCCAGTTGAAGCCACATGAAAAGAACTACCCTATTCATGATTTAGAGTTGGCAGCCATGGTTCATGCATAAAAAATTTGGAGGCACTATCTCTACGGTGTGTCTTATGAAGTATTTACGGATCATCGGAGTCTTCAGCACTTATTCAAACAGAAGGACCTAAATTTGAGGCAGCAGAGATTGTTGGAGTTGCAAAAGGACTATGATATTACTATTTTATATCATCCCGGAAAGGCCAATGTGATAGCCGATGCCTTGAGTAGAAAGGCGGTGAGTATGGGTAACCTTGTACTCATTCTTGTTGGTGAGAGGCCTCTTGCAGTTGATGTTCAGGCCTTGGCCAACCAGTTCGTGAGATTAGACGTTTCGGATCCCAGTCGGGTTCTAGCTTGTGTGGTTTCTCGGTCTTCCTTATATGACCACATCAGAGAGCGCCAGCATGATGATCCCCATTTACTTGTCCTAAAAGACACAGTTCAGCACGGTGATGCCAATGATGTTACTATTAGAGATAATGAGATGTTAAGAATGCAGGGTCGAATTTGTGTGCCAAATGTAGATGGGTTGTGTGAGTTGATTCTTGAAAAAGCCCACAGTTTGTTGTATTCCATTCATTCGGGTGCCCTAAGATGTACCAAGACTTGAGGCAGCATTATTGGTGGAAAAAAGATGAAGAAAGATATAGTTGGGCTTGTAGCCTGGTGTTTAAATTGTCAACAGGTGAAATACGAGCATCAGAGACCGGGTGGATTGCTTCAGAGACTTGAAATTCCGAAGTGGAAGTGGGAGCGTACCATGGACTTCGTAGTTGGGCTTCCATGGACTTTGAGAAAATTTGATGCTATTTGGGTGATTGTGGATCGGTTAACCAAGTCCGCGCATCTTATTCCAGTTGGTACTACTTATTCTTCGGAGCGGTTGGCTGAGATTTATATCCACGAGATTGTTTGCCTTCATGGTGTGCCAGTTTCCATCATTTCAGATCGGGGCACGCAGTTCATATCAGAGTTTTGGAGAGCAATGCAGTGAGAATCAGGTACACAAGTTCAGTTGAGTACAACATTTCACCCTCAGACGGACGTACAGTCCGAGCGCACTATTCAGATATTGGAAGACATGCTACGTGCTTATGGTATAGATTTCGGGAGTTCTTAGGATCAGTTTCTGCCACTTGCAGAGTTTGCTTATAACAACAGCTACCAATCGAGCATTCAGATGGCTCCGTATGAGGCTTTGTATGGGAGACAATGTCGGTCTCCGATAGGTTGGTTTGAGCCGGGTGAGGCTAGGCTATTGGGTACTCATTTAGTCCAGGGTGCTTTGGAAAAGGTTAAATTGATTCAGGATCGACTTCGCACGGCGCATTCTTAGACAGAAGAATTATGCTAACCGGAAGGTTCGCGATGTTGCTTACATGGTAGGAGAAAAGGTGCTACTCCTAGTTTCACTAATGAAGGGTATTATGAGGTTCGGGAAGAAGGGCAAGTTGAATCCTCGATATATTTGGCCTTTTGAAGTACTTAAAAAGGATTGGAGATGAGGCTTATGAACTTGCATTGCCGCCTAGTTTATCGGGTGTTCATCCATTGTTTCAGGTATCAATGCTCCGAAACTATGTCGGAGATCCATCTCTTGTTTAGGATTTCAATACAGTTCAGTTGGATGGTAATTTGACTTATGATGTGGAGCCGGTGGCCATTTTGGATCGGCATGTTTGAAAGTTGAGACCAAAGAACACAGCTTCAGTGAAAGTGCAGTGGAGAGGCCAACTAGTCGGAGAAGCTACCTGGGAAACTGAGCGGGAGATGCGGAGCAAATATTCATACCTATTTGAGACCCCAGGTATGATTTTAAACCCGTTTGAGGACGAACGTTTGTTTAAGAGGGGGAGAATGTAACGACCTGGCTGGTCATTTTGAGTATTACAGCCCCTTCCCCCATTTACTGCTCATTTTGTACTTTACAGTTGTTATGTGACTTTCCAGGGTAGTTGGTACGGGCCCGATGAGGTTATTTAGACACTTAGTCTCAAGGATGAAAACTTAAATTGAAGAGGTTGACCGGATATTGACTTATGTGTAAATGACTCCGGAATAGAGTTTTGATGATTCCAATAGCTCTATATGATAATTTTGGAGTTAGGGGTGTGTGCAGAAAATTATTTGGAAGCCTGTAGTTAAATTAGGCTTGAAATGGCGAAAATAGGAAATTGAAAGTTTGAAAGTTTGAAAGTTTGACGGGGAGTTAACTTTTTGATATCGGAGTTAGAATTCGATTCTGGAAATTGGAATAGGTCTGTTATGTCATTTATGATTTGTGTGCAAAATTTAAGGTCAATCGGACTTGATTTGATAGGTTTCGGCATCGAATGTACAAGTTGGGATTCGTTAGTTTTCATTAGGCTTGAATTGGGGTGCGATTCGTGGTTTTAGTATTGTTTGATGTGATTTACCTTGACTTAGTTTGTATGATGTTTTACGACTAGTTGGTGTATTTGATTGAGGTCCCGGGGGCCTCAGGTGAGTTTCGGATGGTTATAGATCGAAAATTGGACTTAGAACAATTCTGGAAATTTTTCCAGTTCTGGTGCAATCGCACCTGCGATGGAATTGTCGCAGGTACGCGACCGCAAAAGCAGCTTCAAGGACATAGAAGCAGAGGCAGTGAAGGCCTTGGCCAACCGTAGAAGCAGTTGGTTTCTCACACCTGCAAGATCGCAGAAGCGGCTAAGTGAGTCGCATATGCGGAACCCCTAGGCAGTATACATTTTGAAGGGGTTCCGAGCTTTTGCCATTTTTGGACCTTTCAAGCACGGTTTGGGGCGACTTTTTAGAGGGAATTCACGGGAAAACTTGAGGTAAGTCACTTGTGATAATTGTTAGTTAATAATATTGAATTATCATCGAGTATTTCGACTAGATTACGTGTTTTTGAGGTGAAATTCGAGGATTTGGGCCTAGGGATTTGGAAAAAAGATTTGAGGATTTGAAGGTCAAATTGATGTCGGAATTTAGTAAATTTGGTGTGGTTGGACTCGTGGTTGAATGGACGTTCATATTTTGTAACTTTTGTCGGTTTCCGAGACGTGGGCGCCACTGATGATTTTTGAGTTGAATTTCAGATTTTGTTGAAAAATTTTAGTATTTTCATATGGAATTGATTCCTATAAATTTTGTTTATTGTATCGAATTAATTGTGACAAGATATGAGGCATTCGGAGGCCAATCCGCGAGGCAAAGACGTATTGGAATAAAGAATTTCGCGGTTTGAGGTAAGTAACACTTCTAATTTGGTTCTGAGGGTATGAATCCCTTAAATTCGTGTCATATGAATTGTTTAGAGGTGACGCACAAGCTAGGTGACAGGCATGTGGGCGTGCACCATAGAAATTGTGGCTTAATTGATTCCGTGGAGTTGCATAATCAAATAATCATGTCCTTATCCACATATCCTCCACGTGTTAGAGGAAATTGAGTTGAGACTCATGTTAAAGATCATGTTTAGGCTACGTGCCGATATATTTGAGACTCACAGAGGTCATATTGCTATTGAATTACTTGTTTAAATTTATAATTGTACTCAGTCACATTTATCATTTGCATATCATATCTGAGTCTCTGTTGTTATTCATTGATACATCATATCATCATGTCGGATTGCTTTTCATGTCATTGAGAGCCCGAGAGACTTGACATTTTGGGTGATATTTATGGGATCGGGCTGCACACCGTATCATGTTTTATTTATTTATGCCTGATCTAGCTATTATAGCGCTTGGGCTGAAGGAGCCCCTCCGGAGTTTGTACCCCCCATAGTGAGCGCGGTTGATTTTATATTGAGGGATGGATCTTCCCTATACATGGATCTTTCCCAAATCATTTATACTTTGGGATGGATCTTCCCTGGGTATGGATTTTACCCGAATCATTTATACTTTGGGATGAATTTTCCCTGGCATGGATCTTGCCTAATTATCTCTATTTGGGATGGATCTTCCTAGGCTGGATTTGCCTTACACAGTACTGAACGACTGACTGTCAGTTGATATTATATTTGGGATGGATCTTCCCTGGTCTGGATTGGTCATATATAGTACTGAGTGATTGAGTATTTTGAGATTGTGAGTACACGAGGTTTCCACTGAGGTGCATCACATACAGCATATACATTGGCATGTAGATATAGAGATGTCATATTACTCATATCATTCAGAATTGATCTATTTTACTTGTACTGAATTTAACTGATGAACTTGAAAGCATGCCTACATTTTTGTACAATTATTTCTATATTAGATTGTATCTGTTGAGCTCGTCACTACTTTCATCCCAAAGGTTAGTCTTGTTACTTATTGAGTACATGGGGTTGGTTGTACTCATACTACACTCTGCACTTCATGTGCAAATCCAAGTATTTCCGGATATGGCGGCTGCTTGATTTTGGAGTTTTATCTGTTGGAGACTATCGAGGTAGCTGCTTGGCATCTGCAGACCTTGTCTCTCTTTCCTTTCAATTGTTTGTACTGTTCTATATTTTCCAGACAGTGTTTTATCAGTCAGACTATATTATCAATTAGATGCTCATATACTCAGTGACACCAGATTTTGGGAGTGTATTTATATCAATATTTGTGGGATTTTCTATTAAATCTAAATATTATGTTTTCAAGCTTAAAAGATTATAACGTTTTATTGAGGTTATCGGCTTTCCTAGTATTAAGATCGGCGCCATTAGGACATATGAATTTTGAATTGTGACAATGGTCAAACATCAAAGGGAAATTAAGTGACTCACTTCCCAAAATTTGTGTTACCTTAGTAATAGATTTAATTTCTTTAATTTATGGAAAGGACTTAAAGTTATTTATCTTGATTACTATATTTTCATCAATTGAAAATGCATATCTTTTGCTTCCCTATAAATACATAGCAACAATTAAGACATCAATTATTATAGTCATATAGTTACAGTGGTGCTACCAAAATACTTCGAAAACAATGGAGAAGATAATATTCTCCTTAGATTTTTTTTGTCTCTTTTTTGCTTATTTTGCTAGGTAAGCAATTTAGATCTATTCACATATTTTATGTAGTGGTTCATATTTAACCAGGTTATTGTCACACTTAATTGACGATCATAAGGTAATTAATATTTCATTTATTTTGTTTTTGTTGTCATGTTTCTCTTTTACATGCCCGAAAGAAATAACTTTCTTACTAGCAATTTTTACTCTAGAAACAATTTGTGTGTCTTTCTTATATTATGAATATGATAATTTTAGTCAATAGGAGTAGTTTTTTTCTTTTCAATAACTTATTTAATAATGTCAATGTTGTTAGGACAATCAAGTAATGCTGAGTTTAAATGCACTAAAGATATCGATTGCAGAATCAACTGCATAGGAAATCAAATGTGACTTGACTACGCACAAGTGCCTCTGTGCAAAGCCTCCAACAGCTAATAATGAGGCAGAACGGGACTGATTTATGTTTGTTATTGTATAAATTGAACCATAATTTTAGTTTTTAAATTTTCATAAGTAATAATGTTCAATTAAGGTCCCTTAATTTCATATTGATATATATGCTGGAAAAGGAAATTTTCGAAAATATTTTCTGGTTCTCTTTTTTTGCTTATTTTGTTAGGTACGTAATCTAGCTCTCCTACTCTATATTCTACTTATTAGGGGGCTGTCCACATGAAAAACTACGACAACCTCCTCCAATATTTTAGGTAGCAATTTGAATAGTAGTATTAAAAATACACATTAAGTAGAAAATCACCATTGATCCAATGAGTGTTGGATTATATAACGTAGCGGAAGTAATTCTAGTATCGAATTCACATGTAAATTAAATAATTAGTACATATCGAGTTTACATGAATTACCTCTTGAAACGTGGATTAAGTACTTCTATCACATTGGCCTTCAGTTCAAGAGTAACTCGATCAGAACGTCACCAATAACGCGATCACGACCTCCAAAACATCCCACGATTTCTTACTGTGTGACCCAAATAATATTCGAAAAGAGCAAATTTCTTGTGGATGAAATTTCAAGGAAAAACAACCCCAAGAAACGACCAACCCTATGGAGAAAAAACTTACATATATATAGACATGTTTAAGGGTCAAAATAATTTTCAAAAACAGTTGGATTTTTTTTTCTACCAAGAAAACGTTTTCCTTTATTTTCTATTATTTAGACACAATAGGGACCACATAACAACAAGGCTCCCTATTACACAGTTAATTTTGAATTTGTAAAATTAATATGTACCATAATAAATTATAAACTATTCCACTAAAAATCGCAATGTCACTCCTTGGTTCACCTTCGAAATTCTTCTATAAGATCTTATTTAACTCCCTATGTTAAGATTCATATACTAATCAATCAAATGAAATTACTGAAAATTTAATTTATTGATCACATCCTTTAACTTTCACTTAACTTATTTCATGTGTCGGATACAAAATCCAGCGGCGAGTTTACACAGGAAAACTTATATACTTTCATAAAAGAGTATCATCAATTTCAAAATTGACATATGGATTCCATCAAATTATTATTATTTCGTCAAAATATAGTATTATCGTCTAATTTACTAGGCTTATTGGCCCACGTAAGAATCTCGCTTAATAAATCAAAACAATAAATAACATACATAACTAATAACAATTATATCAAGATTAAGAGTATAAGTACATTAAATGGACTAGAGAATTATTTTATTAAGTCGGTATAAAATACTTATCTCTACTTGAGTTGTTCAATACATACGAAATATACTAGCATAAGGGGTCGGAACTAAACTATTCACATAATCAAGATAAATTATATTTGATCTTGTTCTACATCCATTCCGATGATTTGTCAAATTCTATTTTTAGATTAAAAAGAAATAAGTTTATGACTTATAAGAACCGACGATTTTATCTTCTGTATATAAGCTAAACTTTATACACTAAATTATCTACTATATAAGCAAAGGATATACGGACGAAAATATGATCTATTATAAAATAAAATTTTATTGAATTAAATAAATAAATAAATAAATAATAATTCCATAAAGAATACTGTAACAAAAAGTATGGTTTATAGTTTAGCCTAACAATTCATATTCTTACTCTTCTGTGTTTGTAGTTTGTTTCGTCGACATCGTCATCGACCCAACGCTGCTGCGAGTCATGCCCAGCTCCTCCGCTTCGTCTCGCAAGGTTGTTTCCTCCTCCTCCTTCTTTCTTCTTCTTTTTCTTCTCATTTGCCTTCTCTCTATGCCTTAAAACATATGATCTTTCTTTCCTATTATTACTCCGTCTATTTTCCTCCACCTTTATGTCTTAACTTGTATTTGACCATTTGTTTTTGGTAATTACTTTGTGTGCTTTGCTGTTTTGATTCAATCGTTGATCAGATATTTAGCAAGATAGCATCCAATCGACTCCAGAAAGAATTGGTGGAGTGGCAGGTCAATCCTAAGTACGATATGTAAAGGGCCAAATGCCAGTACGTACATAATTTAAAATTTGGATAACTTTGTGTACATTGATTCGTGCCATTGAAGCAATAGAATAAATGATTCACAATATCGTAGCTAATCTAGCTATTATGAGTTAAGAAACCACGCTCTCACGAAAGGAGGACGCTTTTATAGCTATATATAGTACCTTCAAACTCGAAAGTGTGAAGTTAGACTTAGCTAGTTCCCAGTTTTAGACCTTTGAGGTGAAGTTTTCAAATTTCAACCCAAAGGTCTGAAGTTGTAAACTAACTGAAGTTAGACTTTAAGAATTCCAACTTCAGACTCTAAGGATTGAAGTTTCAAACTTCATACCCGGGATTTTCAACGTCAGTCCCTGAAATCTTCAGTCTAAAGGTCTGAAGGTGTATTCTAATTGAAAATCAAAATTAGACCCTTTGGCAATTCCAACTTCAGACCTGAAAGACTAAAATTTGAACTTCATATCCGGAATTTTCAACTTCAGTTCTACGGGTATGACTTTCATTCTATGGCAGCTAAACTTTATAAAGTTTACGAAGTTAGCTATCATTTAAATAAGATTAGAGAAATTACTATTTGTGCACTTCCCTGGTTAAAGTTCAAAAATAACCACCTTTCATCTACGTAATTGAAAAATAACCACCGTATATTTGACCATCTTAATTTTATTAGAAATGAATTTAAATATATATTACTTGTCAAATATCAAGAAAAATTAAGTGACTCACTTTCCAAATAGTTCTTGCAAGAAAAGATTATGTTACCTTAGTCTCTTAGATTTAATTTCTTTAATTTGCTTATGGGAAGGTAAGTTGTTTGACCTTTTCATATTAGAATTTATTTTGTTACTATCATCAATTTAAAGTTTGTTGCATGTCTTCTTTCCTATAGGTTATAAATACATTGTTAAAGTAACAGTTAAGACATCAAGAATAACAATCATATAGTTACTGTAGTGCTGCCAACATACTTGGAAGAGAATGGAGAATGCAACATTCCTTAAGATTTTTTTGGTCCCTTTTTTGCTTATTTTGTTAGGTAAGCAATTTAGATCAACTTACGTATATTATATATTACATAGAAGTTCATATTCAACCAGGTTATAGTCACATTTTGTTACAGATTTGAGGCAATGCATTTTTTTTAAAGTCAAAAGTACTTTCTAAGAAATACTTATTTTGATCAAGCTTTCAAAATCTGCATATTTTGAAAAATATATTTTGTCAGACTTTCTAATATAAATAGTTTATTCTGAAAAATAAGCTCTTTTGGCTTCCCAAAAAATTGACGAAACATGCTATTAGTAATTAAAAGATATCGCTCATACTTCAAAGATTAAGTGTCTACTTTTATTTTTTGCATTATATTAGCCAAAATGTTATAAATTTATTGCGAATAGTTTTTTGAATATTAATGCAATATATTGTACTATAAATGCCAAAAGAACTTCGTACCTAACAATTTCTTTGGAAAATGGCCAAAATTGTCTCACTCTATTAGATTTAGTTTAAAAATACCCTTCGTTAACATATTGCATTAGCAGAGCACCTACCGTTTTCTTTTGGAAAAAAAGAATATTTTTGGGCCAAAAGAAAATGGTGTGTGCTTTGTTTTCCTGTAGGAGGGCATTTTAAAACAAGATCCAATAGTACCCTTTTTTGTATTTTCTTTTCTATCAAATTGTACCCTAAAAAGTATAAAAATTTGTGTCTTTTTATATGTTGAAATATGATAATTTTTTCTTTTTTAATAACTTGATATTCAACAATGTCCTTGTTGCTAGGATATTCAAGCAATGGGATATTTTTTTGCTCTAACGATGCCGATTGCGCTGGAATTATGAAATGCATAGACGCCGCAGATCCCAAATGTGAATTAACTACAAAAGCGTGCTTCTGTCCAAAACTTCCAGCAGCTAATAATGGAGCAAAAAGAGTTCAGAAGACTGACCAAAACTGATTTATGGTTGAACTTTTCATTGGTAATAAGGATCAAATAAAGTCCCTAGCTTATATCCATTTTGATATATGTTGGAAAATGATATGAACAAGTTCTTTTCATCGATTTTGACTCAGTTTTCGATTTAGTTTTTTTTTTTTCTTGTATATTCCTAGTAAAATACTCTACAATCCTCTCACTTTAGGACGAATAAGTTTTGGAAGTAAAGCAAGAATGTGCACTTCACCTGGCTAACACCGAAAAAACAACTAACTTTTTCTGATTTATAAAATTCAATAAAGAATGGGAACAAGAAGGAATAGAATGAAGCCGATGACATTCCGTCCTTATAAATGACATAAATGGTATGTTAAGTTCACAAGAAGAAAAACAGGTATAGCACACGAAAATATAGAAATCGAACCGAATTCTCATTTTATGGCCCTAAAATGTCAAAAATGAGGAACGGTCATAGCATGTCGGTAACCAATGTTCCTTAGGTCGTTTCCTATTGTCCGGATAAATTTTAGGCGGTCCGGGTCTGGAATCCCGAGCTCATACAAAAGGTGTGGGCTATATCACATGAAAAATATAGAAATCGAGCCGAGTTCTCGTTTTATGGCCCTAAAATGCCAAAAATTGAGTAACGGTCATAGCGGGTCGGTAACCAATGTTCCTTAGGTCGTTTCCTATTGTCCAGTTTGCATTTGGCTCGAGATCAGTTGCAAGGAGAAAAAATTAACTTTATTTGTTTGTTGTATTGTTCTATAATTGAATCAATAATAGAAATGTTGAACGATGGTTAGTAGTATACTCTTAAATAAACCATCGAAGAGAATGGAGAAGGCAACATTTCTAAATATTTTCTTGGTCTTCTTTTTGCTTATTTTGTTAGGTAAGCAATTTAGATCTACAAGCCAAATTGTCATGATAAAAACATAGATATAGTTACCTTTCTTCTATAAATACAATTTTTAAAAAAGTATTCATGCTTAATATTGCAGTAATATATGTTAAAAGAACTTGGTAATTAGCATTTTTTTTAATCTAAGAACTTGTGATCTAAAAAAGTTTAGCAATTTATGAAAAGGAGGGGATCTTCACACAAATACCCAGGGTCAAATTTACTGTTTACTTGTCCTAACTAATATACATAGATTATACCCTGATTATACACATATTATATATATATATATATATATATATATATATATATATATATATTCGCCAGCTATTTTTTGTAAGCGGCTATTTAGGTTAATTCTTCTTATAATATGGTGGACTTATATATTCCTCCTATGACTGTGATAACTCTTGTTAATTATTTTTCTTTTCATTAACTTATTCAACAATGTCAATGGTGTTAGGACAAGAAAGCAAACGGGGTGTTTGTATGCTTTAAGGATACAGATTGCATTGGAACTGCGAAATGCAAAGAATATGTTCCTTGACTACCCATAAGTGCACATGCTTTAAACCACTAGCAACTAATAATGGACCAAAAAATGTTCCCAAGACATATCAAGAATGATTTTATGTTTGTTACTGTGCAAATTGAACCATAAATTCGACACAGTTTGGCTCGAGTTCAAGTGTTCAATAGTTATCACCCTTAGTTCAGCTGTCTAAATGAAAAATCTAGACAAGTTTGAGTGGCCGTATATGTATTCAACCTTTACTTTTTCATTAGTAATAAGGTTCAGTAAAGGTCCCTTATTTTCATTTTGATGTTGGAAAAGTGTTTTGTTCCTTTGGATTTGGTTCTTGCACGATGCATTTTACCTTAATCAAATGTCAAATTTTAGAGAACTCCTTACCGCTCTTATCAACAACAATAATATACTCAGTGTATTCTCACCGTGTGGGGTCTTGGGATCCTTATCGCTTCAAGAGTCAAATTATTTAATATTAAAATGAATGGGATAGAACAAACCGTTGGAACGGATACAAATAATTCAAATAGTCAACCTTAGCTAGTTTGGAATTGGGGCGCGCTATCATTGGTTGATTGATTGAATGTTTCAAACATATGTAGTTAGCATAGTTGGAAAGTTGATTATGGGATGATTTAAAGGGGCTATTACACAATGATGAAGTTAATTAATCAGGAGGAAATAGGAGGAATAATGCATGATTATATATAAGGCAGCATCTGAAAATTTTGCTAACTTCATATACATTGATGTATACATTTGCAACACCTTAAGCAAATGTCTATGTTATAGTTTCAAGTTCCAATATACAACAACAACAACAACAACAACGATCTTTGTAAATCCCACAAGTGAGGTCTGAGGAGGGTAGTATGTATGCAGATCTTACCCCTACCTTATGAAGGTAGAGAGACTGTTTTTGAGAGACTCTCGGGCCAGAAAAAGCATAGTCAAGTTCCAATATGGTGGACTTATTATTCCTATGATTGAGATAAACCTGCAATTTCCTTGAGTGGCTTCCACATGAACTTTCTCCTGTACATTCCATAAATAGAATTGTCATGTAATGAATCGAAATATAATATATTCAAAAATAAACATGAACTTTCCATAGTAAAATACTTGTCCTAATTCCAGGTAGCTTTTGCATATAATGTTGTTCAACGACGAAGTATATGAAAAGGGAAGCCTTACCAGTTACCACACTCCGCGATGACCTTTACTTTAGGACGAAGCGTTGGAAGTAAAGCAAGAAACTGCAGCTCTGCCTTTGATAATACCTGAACAGTTTTAAGTCAAGAAGTTAACAGATCTAGTCAAAATACAGCTAACAAACTAATAAGACTATGCACATTTTAAGAGGTTGATTTAACCTTGGCTTCTATTATCCAAACCACTAGTCCTTTGGCATTTGGAGGAAGTAAAGAAAGCCTATAATCAACTTCTGGTGGAAAATACCATCTAGCTATTGGTTGCTTCCCAACATGCGCCTGCAGCATCATTATTGCAAGTGCAAGTCAATCAGATTGTATTTGAGAGTAAGCATATTGCGCGCGAATTACTATAACTTACAGGGCAGACAGGGTGGAATTTAGTAAGAGTGGTTTCAGGATCACCGAGGCCACGAGCAGAAAGATCCAAGAAATGATATCCCTGGTATTTAAGACGTGTAAGGTAGCGCCCTTCGTAACCGCCTTCATGTGGAGAATAAATTGCTAAGGCTTTGTGTTCTTCAACATCTGATAACCATTGGCCTAAATCCAACTTAATGAGATCTCCACCTATGAAGTCCTCAAGTTCAATGCTACATCTAACTACTGCTTTCTTTTGTCTTCCCACTGATCTCAGTCTTCTCATTGTCATAGTCTTCGACGTGCTATTTATCTGTACTCGTTGCTTTTGCAGACCGTAAGACAGTAGTGCCCCTTGATAGCAGGCTGCAAATGTCATTTTAGTTCAAATTTTCATAGTACAAGGGGGAAGAACAAAGGCACCATAAGAAAACCACCATATTTACTTATGACTTTGTAAAACATAAGGCTTTGGTTTATTTGTCATAAATAAATGATTGACATGTATGTTTACAACCATCTCTTGTTCCCTTCCTACATAATTTTTTTGGAAGTGAGTCATGGTAAGTTTAAAGGGTTAAAAAGACTGAACCACAATTGAAGCAAAGGCATCAGTAGGTCTAGTGATGAAAATGCAGCCTATAATTTAGGCGCACGTCACCAGTTCGAATCCTGCTGCAGACAAAAAGTCTAGTATTTAAGTGGAAAATGATAGAGAGGCGGATCCATTATCTACTGAATTTCGAAACAATAAGCCACATGCCGTAGAAATTTCTTCGATTATCAAAAAAAAAAAGAACTACTGTATCCGGTACTCCATTGTAACTGTGGTCTGTGGGTTGACTGCGTGTCCATTAATTGAGACAGGACAATAAAATACAATAATGCTGATGAAAGCAATAAATAGACACCGTAAATTTACATTGTTAGGCCGATTATGTCTACGACCACGAGCAGACAACAAACAACATACCCAACATATCCTACAAATAGGGTCTGGAGAGGTATACATAGACTTTACTTTTACCTTGTATGAGGTAAAAAAGTTGTTTTCGATAAACCCTTAGCGAAATCAAAAAATTCAATAAGGATGTTCGAAATTTGAATACCTTTTGCCAGTAGACTATGCAAAGATATTCGAAGTCTATTTTTTGATTACTAACAAGTAATACTCTACCTATGCACATTATAATTTTTCAGCTAAGGATATTCAGTTGACCATCCTTAGCCACACATAGCTTTTGCCCCTGCCCTCGTCTACGACCTCGAGCATAATATAACAATGTATGCTATAACAGAAGTGTATATAGAGCAA
The DNA here is from genome assembly GCA_002018475.1 of Nicotiana obtusifolia. Lineage (NCBI taxonomy): Eukaryota > Viridiplantae > Streptophyta > Magnoliopsida > Solanales > Solanaceae > Nicotiana > Nicotiana obtusifolia. The sequence goes on from MCJB01026243.1 coordinate 63,608, forward strand.
TTGAAGATGGGGTTCAGGGGAATGACCTGAAGAGGAACATGGTTGTTCCTCAGTGGATAATGTTACATTTGGACGGTGGGGAGAAGAGCCATTATTCTTGATCAAGAACCTGCTGCTGCTGCTGCTGAAGGCATAGGAGAGAGTTGAGGCAGCAGTTGCCATTGTTGTGAGATTAGTGGCAGTAGCTACAATAGCCAATAGTAAGAAAATGGACCATAGAACTGGAAACAAGAGTACAAAACTACTATCTTTTTAGCTTTGCAGCCTTCCAACACTCTTGTCTTGACTAAGATGTCCACTTTCTTCCTTACCACTCAATATATACATAGATGATAAAGTTCCAGGGAAATGGAAAATATTTGAAAAAAAACAAGAAAATAAAAAAACAAGTCCCCATCCTTTTATTTTATGAGTATATATTTACTCATGAAATGGATGAGAAAACAAGAAAGTTTGAGAAAGATGGGAATTTTTGAAAGGAAAAAAGCAATTATTTTTAGTATGGCAAACTAGTCATATCTTAATTTTTTATTATTTATAATAAGTAGATCAAAAGACTTGTTATAACGAATTTAAAGTAAGGGAAGTAAGCGTAAACCATGAGAGTGTGACGGAGCGAAAGGTGAGAGGATGTCTTCGAAATTATACCTATATTATATTACTAGTTTCTGGCCACGTGCGTTGCACGTATATTTCATATTAATTAGTACAAACTTTTCAAAAATTATATAAATATTATAAAAATATATAAAATAAAATATAAAGAAAAAAAGTTCAAGTTAAAAATGATGAAAGATGATCACGTTTAGCAATCTGGTGGTTGAACTCGAAAAGATTAATAGAATATTCTCCGAAACATGAAAATGTGAGCAACGAATAATTACGTATATACGATTTGTAATTATGAGGTATAAATAAGATAATAGCTGAATTCGGTCTTTATAGAACCAGCTTATGCAACTCTTTAAATTCTTAGGTTAATGCATTGGTTTGTAACGGGGTGATATTTGAGGATATAAAAGTTCATCACCATTATTAGGATATTTTGGTCTTGATTAGAATGTGTATTTCCATCCTTCTACTAAATTATTATTGGAGTAGTATTTGCAGCTTGAAGGGTAGAAGAGTCGTCCAGCTTTTACTCGGCAATTCAGTAGTTCAATTCTTCACTTTGGACTTCATACTTGTAATATAGTATATGATATGATGATTTAAATGTTACACTGCTACTCTTAATATTTCATTAAAAAAAAAAAGCAGACTAATATACTAAACTCCTGTTATATGTTTCATATCTTTTCAATTGCAAGTGAAAAATAATAGGAGTACTATCATTCTATAAAGACAGATATAAGGACAAAAGTGATTTTCAAGTTTTTATATATATAACAAAAAGAAAAAGAAATGAGAAAATCATGGGGAAGAAAAAGAATCTTGGACCATAGAGGAATATATTATCTTCACCTTATCTTTAACAATTAACGAAGCAAATAATTGGCAAATTATTTGACGGGGGTCTTATGCAGATTGGAAAAGAAAGAATCTTGGCCGTGCGGAATATATTAGTACCACCACTTTACAGCACCGAGATTCACCACTGAAGCTGTTAACACTGTTACTCTGTGCCCCTCAACTAATTTCAAGTATTCATTTCCTACTCTGTTGAAAGTTCTCATTGCTCTATTCATCTCTCTCACGAATTGTCCTTTTCAAGCAGCTATCTTTCAGACCCCCTTTTGGTCCTTCTTGTAAATCCTCTCACTTTATCTCTGTGATTCAATATGTTACCTTATGCATATATATTGTTGTATTAGACAGTAGATTGCATTTGTTTTTGTGTATTGATGTTGAGATACGGATCCAAGATTTGAACTCTATGGGCTCAACCTTTAAGGTTTTTAGTATTGAACCCATTATACTTTTACGGGTCATTTGGTTTGAACACAAAGTTATGCTGGAATTAGTTATGCTGAGATTATTTATTCTGGGATTAGTTATGGTGGAATTAGTAATCCAGTGATTATTTCTTATAGACTGTTTGGTATGTTGTATTAAACATGTGATTGTCAATTTTACTGCTTTATCAGGATAACTTATCCTGATAGGTATAACTTATCCCCGTACTATTTTTAATCATGCGATTGATAGGACAAACCCATGGGAGCAAAATGAAAAAGTCAAAGAAAAAGAAAGGAAAGATAGAAAGAGAAGAAATAAGAGTCAGGAAAGGCAGGCTGCAAATGTGAAAGGAGAATTCGGCGCGCAGTTTGCGGTGTCGTTCTCTTCGTATTCACTTTCGCTGAATTTTTTTTTAGCAGACGTTCTGCCTATAAATAGGCATCCCCTTCTTCCGTTGTAAATCATCCCCCAACCTCTTATTTCTCTTCAATTAATAAAGAGTTATTCTTTATGTGGTCGTGGAGTAGGCAAACATTGCCGAACCACGTAAATCTTGTCTTGTCTTGTCTTGTGCAATTTATTGTTTTTCTCTTTTAAATATTTTTTCCCTTCTATTAGCCTGACACGCTTCCCATCAACTGGTATCATAGGGCAGACAGTGTAATTCTGGTTAAAAAATACGGTATTAGTGCAGGTACAATTCACAAGAATAATTTGACATTATTGATCATCAATACTAACACTATTCACAACAGTGAAGTATTATTCATTAATAGTGATAGTATTGTTCACCAATAGTGATTGGTGTCTACCTTATACGGTTGGGATATTTTTTCTTACACAGAGTAGTATCCGCTGTTACTATTCAGAGGCACTATTCACATAAAACAAATTGTGAAAAATGGCATCGGAAGAAGGGAAGGTTAAGATTGACAAGTTCAATGACAAAGATTTTGGATTCTGAAAAATACAAATAGCGGATTATTTGTACCAGAAAAAATTATACTTACCTCTTACCGGGGGTAAAACAGAGAATATGGTCAAAGCGGATTGGGATATATTACATCGCCAAGGTCTGAGTGTGATTTGTTTGAGGCTAACATGAAATGTGGCATTTAACATTATTAACGAGAAGATCATTGTAGGCCTGATGAAGACATTATCAAATATGTACGAGAAGCCATATACTTCAAAAAAGTTTATTTGATCGATTGTTCAATTTAAAGATGGTAGAAGGTGGATCTGTTATGGAACATATCAATAAGGTTAGTATAATATTAACTCAAGTTGAGTTCCGTTAATATAACATTCGATGACGAAGTAAGGGCGTTTATTTTACTATCATCTCTACTGGAGAGTTGGTCTGCAACAGTAATGGCAGTTAGCAGTTCATCAGGAAGTACCAAACTCAAATTGAATGATATTAGAGATTTGGTTTTAAGCGAAGATATTCGCCGAAGAGAATCAAGTGATTCATCAGGATCTGCTTTTAGTACCGAAAGCAGGGGACAAACAGCCAAAGAGGACAAAGTCATGGTCGTGGCAAATCAAAGTCAAGGAGAAAAGGACAATCCAAAAATCGCAAAGATATTACTTGTTGGAATTGCGATAAAAAGGGTCACTACAGTAGTCAATGTAGAGAGCCAAAGAAGAAGAAGAAGAACGACTAATACAAGGATGATAATTCAGCAAATGCAATTGCTGAACAAGTCGATGATGCACTAATTTTTTGTGCAGATAGTCCTGTCGAATCTTGGATTCTGGAATCAGGAACATTCTTTCACTCTACCGCATGCAAAGAATTATTGCATCATTATATTGCTGGAAAATTCGGGAAGGTTTATCTAGCAGATGGCGAACCTCTAGATATTGTCGGGAAAGATGAAGTTCATATAAAGATTTCACAAGGGACGCTATGGAAATTGCAAAAGGTCCGACATGTTCCTGGCCTCGAGAAAAATCTGATATCTATGGGTCAGATTGACACTAAAGAATAAGCAACGGTATTCGGTAACGGATCATGGAAAATAACCAAAGAAAATTTGGTTGTGGCACGAGGCTTCAAGAAGGGAACACTGTATGCAACTGCAATACAGAGAGATAATATAGCAACAGTTGATCATAGTCGTGATACAATATTGTGGCACCGGAGACTTGGGCATATGAGTGAGAGGGGAATGAAGTTGTTGGTATCCAAAGAAAAGTTGCCAAACCTAAAGCATGTTGAATTAGGCTTATGCGAAGATTGCATTTACAGGAAACAAAAGAGAGTTAGTTTCTCAAAGGGGGAAGGACGCTTAAGAAAGAGAAGCTGGAACTAGTGCATACAGATGTGTGGAGACTAGCTCCTATAACTTCTCTGGGAGGCTCACGCTATATGTCACCTTCATTGATGATTCCACAAGAAAGGTATGGCTTTATTTTCTGAAAAATAAATTTGATGTGTTTGTTACCTTTAAAAGATGAAAAGCTGAAGTTAAAATCAGAAATGTCTGAAGTTTGACAATGGAAGAGAGTATGATAGTCAAGAGTTTAAAGCATTCTGCTCTGAGAATGGGATCAGAATGATCAAGACAGTTCCTGGAACACCGGAACAAAATGGCGTTGCTGAGAGGATGAACAGAACCCTGAATGAACGAGCCAGAAGTATGAGAATACATTCTGGATTGCCGAAGTATTTTTGGGCCGGGGCTGTTAACACGGCAACTTACCTCATAAAAGGGGATTCTTCCTAAGGAAGTATGGACAGGAAAGGAGGTAACTCTCTCACATCTGAATTTTTTTTGTTGTGTTGCTTATGTGCATGTATACTCTAATGATAAAGATAAGCTTGATGCTAAAGACAAGAAATGTTTCTTTATTGGTTATGGTGATGATAATTTTGGTTATCGATTTTGGGATAATCAGAATAGAAAGATCCTAAGACACAAGAATCTCACATTTAATGAAAATGTGATGTACAAGGACAAGCTTGAAGTAGAACCAACCAACACCAGTACACAGAGATCTGAAACAGTTGAATTAGAAGAAATCTGATAAAATGAAGTGGCTAGAGGGATTACAACTGATTCTGAAATTGAAGATGAAGAACCAGAAGCCGAATCTGGATCAGAACCAGAACCAGAGATAGAATCAGATGCAGAACCAAATCTGATGTCGGGACTTGAATCAAATTCGGGATCAGTTACTCTTGAACTTACATTAAGGAGATCTAAATAGTCACGAATGCTCCAATAGGTTAACTCTCTCTCCACTATTTACTTCTAACTGATGCTCGAGAATCAGAACATATTTTTGAAGCAATGCAGGTGATAAACTTTGATAAGTGGAAGCCAGACATGAAAGAAGAGATGAATCCTCTTCAAAAGAATAAAACATGGATACTTATAGAAATACCAAAAGAAAAGAAGGCATTGCAAAACAAGTGGGTATAAATGGGCAAAGAAGAGCATGATGGTAAGAAGAGATACAAAGCACGATTAGTAGTAAAAGGCAGAAGGAAGGAATTGACTACACCGATATCTTCTCTCCTGTAGTCAAATTAACTACTATCAGGTTGGTGCTAAGTATCTCAGCTGCAGAAAATTTGCATTTGGAGTAGCTAGATGTTAAAAGTGTCTCTTGCATGGTGACCTAAAGAAGACATCTACATGAAGCAACATGAAGATTTTCAAGTTTCTGGTAAAGAAAACCTTATGTGTAAGTTGAAAAAGAGTTTGTATGGTTTGAAACACTCCCCGACAATGGTACAAGAAATTTGATGGATTCATGCATAACAATGGTTTCACACGATGTGAGATGGACCATTGCTATTATATTAAAAATCTTGATGAATCCTATATCATTTTACTGTTGTACATTGATGATATGCTAATTACAGGATCTAGCATAGATGAGATCAACAGGGTTAAGCAACAACTAGCGGAGGAGTTTGAAATGAAAGACTTAGGACCAGCTAAGCAAATGCTTGGGATGAGGATTAGCAGAAACAGGTTAGAAGGAACCTTAAAGTTGTATCAAGAAAAGTACATACAAAAGGTACTAAGCAGATTCAGTCTTCATGTTGCAAAGACGAGAGCACTCCACTCAGAAACCGTCTTAATCTGTCAAAGGACCAATCACCAAAGACAGATGAAGAAAGGAAGTACATGTCCAAAGTTCCATATGCCTCAGCAGTAGGAAGTTTGATGCATGCTATGATTTGTACTAGACCTGACATAGCCCATACATGTCAGATCCAGGAAAGGAGCATTAGGAAGGTGTAAAGTGGATATTGCGATATCTCAAAGGCACCTCAGGTATGACACTTTGTTTTAAAAAGAACAATATTATCTTACAAGGTTTTGCTGATGTAAATTAGGTGGCGATCTGGATAGTCGAAAAAGTACCACTGGCTACGTGTTCACCTTGGGTGGTACTGCTGTTAGCTGGATGTCCAAACTTCGAAAAAGTGTTGCTCTATCTACCACTGAAGCAGAGTACATGGCAATCTCAGAAGCTAGAAAAGAGATGATTTGGCTCAAGAATTTTCTTAAAGAGCTAGGTAAAGAGCAGGACAATTATGAGCTTTTCAGCGATAGCCAGAGTGCAATTCATCTTGCCAAGAATCCAGTGTTTCATTCAAGATCGAAGCATATCCAGCTGAGATATCATCATATCCGAGAGTTGATAAGTGAAGAAACTCTTTCCCTACGGAAAATACCAGGATCGAAGAACCCGTCAGACATGTTGACAAAGTTGTCGGTGTTGACAAACTGAGCCTGTGCACGGCCTCAGTTAGCCTTCAAGATTGATAATGTGAAGGCACCATCAGAGAATAGCAAATCTTTTTTTAAAATTTTCTATTTTGATGTATATGGGTTTGAGGGGGAGATTGATGGGACAAACCCATGTGAGCAAAATGAATAAGTCGAAGAAAAAGAAAGAAAGGAAAGATAAAAAGAGACAGAAAGAAATAAGAGCCACGAAAGGCAGGCGGCGAATGTGAAAGAAGAATTTGGCGCACAGTTTGCGGTGCCGTCCTCTTTCTATTCACATTTGCTGAATTTTTTTTTCAGAAGACGTTCTGCCTATAAATAGGCATCCACTTCTTCAGTTGCAAAATCATCCCTCAACCTCTTCTTTTCTTTGTGTGACCGTGGAGTAGGCAAAAATTGTCGAATCACATAAATCTTGTTTTGTCTTGTGCAATTTATCGCTTTTCTCTTTTAAATATTTTTTCCCTTCTATTAGCCTGACACGCTTACTAACAGGGATAACTTATCCCAGTACTATGTTTAATCCTGGGATAACTTATCTCAGTTTTAGTAACCAGACAAGGGATAAGGCGGTACTAAATTTTTATTCCAGGATTATTTTTGCTTAACCATCATACCAAACGACCCCTTAGAGTTATGGGTTTAGATCTACTCTCTGTTGCAATTTTAATCGATTTTTACATATAAATTCATGCTCCGCGTCGAAAGTTATGGGTTCAATTGAACCTGGTAGTATTATGTTGGATCCGCCCCTGTTGATGATGTTGATTAAGTTTGAAAGTTTACTGTTTGCTCAATTATCTATATTTGTCTCTCTTGGGTCTTGTTTGCTTAGTGTATCGAGAGTTTCTGCATTGTATCCCCATTTGGTGTGCACAGGGATTTATACTTGACTCGTGATCAAAAACCATGTTTAAATGGTTAATTCTACTGTGTATAATTACAAATTAAGCTTATTTGCTACTATTATGAATTAATCAAGAAGGGTGTGTTGGGTTGTCATGAGAACTTATTGAATATTGAGGGTCATGAAAAGCTGCTGTAATAAGGAAAATTAAGTATAGCTTCTTTGTTTCAAGTATCGGTTTTGCCCTTTTTTTTGGTTTCCCGCGGTCTCTAATACCCCTTTGGGGCCTCGACTAATTTAGATTCGTGCCACGTGAGGTCCATTAAAGGAGGAAACGCTCCTTATCACGATTTTTTCCATTATTGTTTCAAATTATCGGTCTTCGCGTTGATTGCATGCCTTTAAATTATGGTGTTTTTCTCTTCTTTTTTTCAGGATTGTAAGCTAAAAATGACTTGATGCTATCAGTTTTTCCACATTGATTGGTCCTTTTGTGTACCGATTTCTAGACGACGTTTGTCAGTTAGCTCAGCGATGGAAAATGCTGAAGCCAGCCCTCTCAAAAGATACCCTCTGGGTTTGGATGAAACCTTAGAGGAAGAATACTCTTTTCAGTCTACTTTGCTCCAAGATTTTGCTAGCATCCCTACCATTGACAAGGCATGGACTTTCACATCTACCAGTGGTATGATTGCTTATTCTTTTTTCCATCATTCTCCTTTTTATATTTTAGAAAAAAGGGCAGCCCGGTGCACGAAGCATCCCACGTTCACGCAGGGCCACGCAAGGGTCAGTGGCTAATTCCACGGCTCGAACCCACGATTTATAGGTCACACGGATGAAACTTTATTGTAGTTCCAAGGCTCCTCTTCCCTTGTTATATTTTAAAACCAACTAAATTTGATGATAAAAATGACAATGTAGACTCTATGGATAAAGAATATCTATTCGTGAATTATTGTTTTTCTACTTTTAAGAGAGAAGAATTGTTGTTCTTCAAAGCTGCTGAAATGACCCTTTTTTGTTTTTTGCTGCATAAAAAGGTTCTCAGTGTATGTTCTCAATCAGCCAGCCAAATCTCCTTGCCAACAAAAACAGGAGATACATATTATCTAGTCATATTTCGAAGGGAAGTACAAATGGTGTAAGCTTTCAATGGGCTGCCTTCCCTATTGAGATGCCTAGCAGGTCGATAATGGTTCCATCACCTTCAGGTTCAAAGCTTCTTGTTGTTAGAAATCCTGAAAATGATTCTCCAACCAAATTCGAGATTTGGGGTCCATCTCAAGTCGAGAAGGAGTTTCATGTTCCGCTCTCTGTCCATGGCTCTGTATATTCGGATGGATGGTAAAATATCTTATCTACTTGAGGTCTTTGAATTTTCACTTCACCATCATATGGTGTTAGTTAGAATTTGACAATGCAGGTTTGAGGGAATTTCTTGGAATAATGATGAAAACTTTATTGCATACGTCGCTGAGGAGCCGACTCCCTCTAAGCCCGTGTTTACTCATTTAGGGTACAAGAAAGGGAATTCTACAGATAAGGAATGTGGTAGCTGGAAAGCTCAAGGTGATTGGGAAGAGGACTGGGGGGAAACTTACCCTGGAAAAAGAGAACCTGCTATATTTGTTATCGATGTTTACAGGTATCATAACTTATATTGTCTGCTTATATCAGTCTACAACAACAACTACACTTCAGTCCCAAATAAGTTGGGGTCGGCGATATGAATCCGCATTCCTTTCATTAAGCTCAACTCATATCATCATTATTACCAAAATAAGTGCTTATATCAGTCTAAAGGGTAAATATTTGATTTCTCTGGACAAATATAAATTTGTGCAGTGGAGAAGTACATCCTGTTGAAGGAACAAGGAAGCTTAGTGTTGGACAAGTTGTGTGGGCTCCAGCTTCGGGAAGCTTGCAACAATATCTGGTTTTTGTTGGGTGGCCATCAGATACTAGAAAGTTGGGCATTAAGTATTGCTATAATAGGCCGTGTGCGTTGTACGCTGTTAGAGCTCCAGTTTCAAAATCAGAAGATCACCAATCTGGGTATGTAACTTGCTACTTTTTACAGATGAAAAATGTTTTGGATCAGCTGCAACTGTTCCTGTGTGAATATAGTGCACAGCCGGCCGAGCTATGGAGAATTTCTTTATTTTTCATTTATTCTCCTACATGTTTGATGGAATTTTTACAATTTCAGAACTAATGCAAGTGAAGAAGCATCTCCTGTTGAGCTGACACAAAGAATAAGTAGTGCATTCTTTCCTTGTTTCAGGTATGTCTGCTTATACAGATGCTAGAAAGACGAGACATGTAGATGAATAAGTAACTATGGAATTAGTGAAAGCATGTTGCTACTTAGTCTCATATCGCTCTTATTTGATTATTATTGGGAATCAACAATACCAACAATAGCTTAATAAAGGATCTGTCGCTATCTTGTATAATTTCTAAAGTTAAGTTTGTTTGAAAAAGTTAAACTAGCTATTAATTTTACTGAACTTTCCAGCCCAGATGGAAAGGCCCTTGTGTTTCTGTCTGCAAAAAGTTCCGTAGACTCTGGGGTACATTCTGCAACTCAATCACTTCATAGAATTCATTGGTCCCCAGATGTGAAGCCAAGTCCAGATGCTGATATTGTTGATGTGGTATGCTCTGTCTCTGTTTTACTAACTTATATCAGCACTTTGAGGCTAGTCAACAATCGTTAATTATTACTTTCATTATAAAGTTAATATTCTTATTAATATTGAAAATATCTCCCATATACTAATTAGTTCATTGTTACTATTGTTCATTTTTCGTTCGTATGTGACAACTGTAGGTTCCTGTTGTGATGTGCCCCGAAGATGGCTGTTTCCCTGGCCTTTACTGTTTTAATTTGCTAAGAAAACCTTGGCTTTCTGATGGATATACCATGATTTTATCTTCTGTCTGGGGAAGCACTGAAGTAATACTTTCAGTGGATGTGTTGAGGTAACTATGGCTAATGTGACTCTATTTTTCACTAACATTATGGTGTCATGGATTTCTTTGAATTTTCTCTGGACTAATGATTGCTTGTTAATCAATAGTGGAAAGGTGTCACGCATTAGCCCAGAAAATTCGAACTTCTCTTGGAGCTTGCTTGCACTAGATGGCAATAACATTGTTGCTGGTAAGACTCGCATCTATTTTGCACAAAGTGTTTATCTTTGTATTATTCATATACTTGTTTATTCTGATCAATCCAATTTGAATAAAGCTGATATTTATCTGTTTCAAAGTCTGTAGCAGTCCCGCTGATGTTCCTGAAATCAAATATGGTAGCCTTGTCGTAAAATCATCTGCGGAGGCCTCATGGAGTTGGCTAGATATTTCAAGTCCCATAGATAGATGCTCTGAAAAGGTTCGTTTATTTTTTGTTTGTACATTAACTAATTGTATCATCCAGATTGTTCTGCTCAGTGTTTACTTGTGAGAATAACATTTATATTATTCATATCTATGATCACAGGTTATTTCTCTGCTATCATCCCGCCAATTTAGTATCATTAAAATTCCAGTCAGGGATGACTCCGAGAACCTTACTAAAGGTACTAATTCGTCGTGATCTGACTAAAGACTTGCTTATAGATGTGCACACAGGCGTTTTAAGTTTTGAGGAGAGATCCTTTTATGTTGAGGAGACAACTTCTTGCTTTAACCTTATGCACTTATGTCAAGATGAAAAGACATTTTACTGTCCTACACTTTTAACTGACATATAGCATATACATTTAGATTAACTGACAGATTAGTGTCAGAGAACTACAAAGAGATGATGTTTTTACAGCAATATTGAATATTGGTCAATAATGTTATTTAACATATATTGGTCAATAATGTTATTTAACTATGTATTAGGCTGAATGAATGAACCGTTGATGCCTTGATGGCTCTGTCCAGTTTTCTTGGTCACTCACTGCAAATGTTTGATGAGGGTTAGTAATTCCCTTGGAGCTTGAGCGGGAGGTTTATCATATGAAACTCTGCATGCTTATGACCTTTAGTTCGAATTGCCAAGTCAATTTCCAGATTAGTGATCTATAACAATTTTCTTTAATTGTAATCTCGATGAGTTTAATTCTTTTCAGGTGCCGGCAAACCATATGAGGCTATCTTCGTATCCTCCAAGTCTAAGAGCCATAATCTGTGCGATCCGCTAATCGTTGTCCTTCATGGGGGTCCCCACTTCATTTCATTATCAAGCTTCTCTAAGTCCTTAGCTTTCCTTTCCTCAATTGGTTATAGCTTGTTAATTGTTAATTATAGGTGAGAAACTTTCATGCCTCTTGACTTCTGAAGGATGCTGAAATTTATTTGAATATGATGAAATACTAGTTTATTTCATATGCATTACTAGTATGACGAGGGAAATTGCTGTTCAATCTATCATACTCCTAAACTAGTATTTCATCATACTCCTAAAGTTTCAGAATTTCCTCAAGATATTGAGGGAAATTGCTGTTCAATCTATCAACTTGTAATACCTACTCCTATTTGGTTTGACTTTCGAGAATGAGACCTTTTCCTTGTAGGCAATCCAGACCAGATAAATACTAAAGTAATTGCTACTCTCTTGTTTGAGGCAATCCAAGCCAGACAAAGTGCATATATAGATTTGCTACTGTTCTAGAAACATTTAATTGAGGTACTTTGTGTTAGGCTAAGCAACAGTTATCACCTTGATTAAGTTCCCTTTCTTTTTATTACCTTATCTTAGAGGCTCCTTGGGATTTGGTGAGGAAGCACTGCAATCTCTTCCAGGGAAAATTGGATCACAGGTACTTTTCTGCGGTCCTCTTCTTTTTCTTTCGCATAAAAGTTTCTTTTTTATTAAGGATTTGAAACTGAAAAATGTTCTTCCTCATTTGGAATTTTTGATATATAAATGTGAGCAGGATGTTAATGATGTGCTAGCTGCTATAGATCATGTCGTTAATATGGGACTCGCAGATCCAGCTAAAATAGCCGTGCTTGGCGGCTCCCATGGTGGATTCTTGACGACACACTTGATCGGCCAGGTCTACTAGTTCTACAAATATTGGCTTAATTATGGTTTCTACAATCTATTCATTTGCTACTGTTTATTCAGGCGCCAGACAAGTTTTCTGCAGCAGCTACAAGGAATCCTGTTTGCAGCCTTCCTTTGATGGTTGGTACAGCTGATATCCCTGATTGGTGCTATGCGGAGACGTTTGGAAAACAGGGAAAATTGATGTATACTGAAGCTCCTTCATCTGAACACCTTGCTGTCCTTCACAGCAAATCACCGATATCACACATCTCCAAGGTCTGCTGTAACCAACAAAATGTTGATTTGAAAAAGCTTTCCATTTTACACAACCGTGTTTCCGATTATAGAGTAAAACTTGAAATATTATGTTTTCTAGATTTCAGGGATAACTGGTAATAGTTGTAGAAGAAGTAAATCATGTACCTACGGATGCAATTTTCTGGATCCTATATTTCTGAAATCATTCCTTACATCTTTGTTATTCTAATGTTGCAGGTCAAAACTCCTATACTCTTCCTATTAGGTGCCAAGGACCTCCGTGTACCAATATGTACAGGATTGCAAGTAAGATTTAATATCATCTTCTTCTTACTTCTTTTATTAATACATGTTTACCTTTCATTCTTAACATGATATTGACAGGTTTGTATTATCATGTATAGTCTAGGGTCTATTGGAAACAACCTCTCTACCTTCACTAGATAGGAGTAAGGTCTGTGTACACACTACCCTCCCCACGCCCCAGGAATTACACTGGGTTTGTTATTGTACATTGTAAGGATCATTCATTTGCTTTAATGTACCTGCATTGAAGGGGTGTGTCATGAGTGTGGGTTTTATGCAGATTCTTGAAGATACACAAAAAATTAGCGAAAAAAACACACCATATTAGATACTTACACAGACCCATACCAGATAGTTGAGTCCATGTAACATAGATTCCCACAATGATGATATATTTTTCATTTTTCACCATAAATTCCTAGTATGATTATATTGTTTAGAAGAATATCCAGTGGCTGGCTCTACTTTAAGGCAAGTAATGCTATTCTTTTTGTATTTATCAGTAATCTTTTTTAGAAAGGACTTTTCTTGAACAAGTCAGTCTCAATCAACTATGTAATAACTTCTGCTCCGAATATTAATTTAGAAACATGAATAAGTGAATTGTGGTTAGTCCATGTTATCAGATGTATAATTTAAGAAAGTAAATGCTTTTCCTTTCGTGGCACACAGTATGCACGTGCATTGAAGGAGAAAGGAACTGAGGTCAAAGTGCTGGTATTTCCCGAGGACAATCACGCAATTGATAGGTAGGATAGTCCTGAACCAATTTATATGCATACTTGGAAATGCTGAGTTTCATGTTTGTTTTCTCTTCCGACTGGAAACTTAACCTGTTTCTGTCTTTGCAGACCACAGTCTGACTTCGAAAGCTTTCTTAATATTGGAGTGTGGTTTAAGAAGCATTGTAAATAGACATATTTTATTCATATCTTGGCAGAGATTTCATACATTCCTTCACTCTCACTTGCAAGAAGAAGATGAAGTGATTTGCAGGTCAAATTTCAGATCTGCCCCTCAAGAAGATCGAACGACGATTATACTCCTCTCGTTACGTTCAAGCTCGCATCTGAGCTGAAGATATGAACACTCTAATAGCATGTTTTACCCAAGGAAAATTGTCATATATATTTGACCTCTGCAGTGACTGGCCATTCAGCACTCAATGTCAAACTCAAAATATATGTAAAATAAACTGACAGTTGCTTTCGTTGTACAGTTCAATAAATCATCAAAAGGACTTCTTCTTCATTTATGGGAGCAACATTTGTTAGAAGTTTCTTACGTTGTAGTATTTCTTATACGCAAAAACAGATTGTATAAATTTCCAACTGTACTGCAGATAGACAGGAGTGGTAAGATTTCATAAATACTAATATTTGATGATATCATCTCCAATTTCTATTTGGTATATGTACAAAGTTAAATAACATCAGTTTAAAGAAAGATATGATCTTTCAACTTTTTAACAACATAATAAAAGGTATTTTTAACTTAATATGATTTAGTTTTTAGTCTTATCAAGTGAAAAATGAAAATTGTAATATACTATTTCATTCAGCTGTATAGTTTCTTGCTAGTTTTGCTCACAAAATAGGTGTGCTTGTTTGCTAAATCTTAGTTGAAGCAAAATACTGACATTTAAGTTTTAGCCACAAAAAGTTTCAAGACTAATAATAAAGTAAGTATAAATAATTTTGAGTTTCTTATAAATATTGTTTTTTTTCTCTCTCTAACGAATTAATCTAACCTGATTTAGCTAAAAATTCATGATATTGGTAACAAAGAGATTAGGATAGAGGAAGTAGTTTAGAATGAAACATATTACATTATTCAAATGAGTGGAGGGATACTTTATACTAAAGTATCAAGATAATATTTTGATGCATAATTTATTGAATAGAGATCAATTATTTTTATCCTTAAACATCAAATGCAGCTTAAATTAATAAGACTTATCCAGATGTAAGGAATATATATATTTCCAATTTTCTGTTAAAATTATTGTGCCCGAATACTGACACAGTAAGAATGATGAGACACTCAGAGGAAATGAATAAAGAAAAATCAATTATAGATGCTCTTTGGCAAGTGTGACATAATAAATGGACAAAACAAAAACATTGGAATTTAGTGACAAACTGGTCACTTCTACTGCTACTCTACTCTTTCCTTTCCTCCATTTTCATTCCAATTCTCCTCAAGTTATTATCAGCTAGATCCTTTTTCATTCTCCATGTAAGCTTTCTTGGTTTATCTTTATCTGCATGTGTGAGTATGAGTATACTATATACTGTGTGTCTGTATATGCATAATTTTGTCATTAAGGTTTTCTCCTCTTCGAATGCTCTTTCTTTGTGTCTGCTAGCCAAGATTTATCTTTTTATGTTCAGAATGAGCTGAACAGTCCTAAAATATTAGTTAGAATGCTGCAAAAGAAAGAAGGTTGAAGGAATTGATTCTTTTTCTTTGTTAAAAGTAGGTATCAAGAGTAATGAAAGTGAGGCGTGATAAGATTGTTTTATCGAAAACAGCCTCTCCACCCCTGCAGGGCAGGGGTAAGGTTTGCGCACACTACCCTCCCCAGACCCCACTTGTGAGATTATACTAGGTTGTTGTTGATGATATCTTGGTAACTGATAGACATTGAAACCAATAATGGATATCCGTCCCTTGTAGTTCTCTAAAGCAAATTATCACTTAATTGTAGTTCTTGTTATTTTAGTTCTGCCTAACCATAATTGAATTTTGTCAGTTTGCTTGCAAATGGAAAATTCAGGAGCAAGCCCTCTCAAAGATATTCCTGTTGGTTTAGATGCATTTTCAGAAGAAAAATACTATTCTCAGTCTACATTACTCAAAGAGTTTACTGAAATCCCAACAATTGAGAAGGCGTGGACTTTAAAATCTAAGACTGGTATTGCTACTTTGGTTCTCGCTAGTTCTTCTAAGGAATAAATACAAAAGATGACTCGTGATGCTCTTTGTTGTTTCGCGGTTCAGGAGGCTCACAGGTTATGTTCTCAATTAGCCAACCTAATCTCTTGGAAAACAAGAAAAGGAGATATGTATCATATAGTCACATTGCCAAGGATAGAGATGATTCTGTACAATTTCATTGGGCTGCTTTCCCTATTGAGATGGGGACAACATCTTTGATGGTTCCCTCTCCATCAGGTTCAAAGCTTCTTGTTGTTCGAACTGCTGAAAATGACTCTCCTACTCGCTTTGAGATTTGGAGTTCATCTCAGGTGGAAAGGGAGTTTCATGTTCCTTCGTCTATGCACGGATCTGTATATTCAGATGGATGGTAACTTTATTTGCTATCCAAAAAAGTACTGTATCCTGTGGTAATAGCATTGGCAGTCATTAGTTGTTATTTCTATCGGTTGCCTGTCTCAGGTTCGAGGGGATTTCCTGGAATTCTGACGAAACTTTGATTGCTTATGTTGCTGAGGAGCCTGTTTCTGCACAACCGACATTTACATGTCTTGGCAACAAGAAAGGGAATTGTCCAGATAAAGATTGTAATAGCTGGACAGGTCAAGGGGATTGGGAAGAGGGTTGGGGCGAAGCATATGCAGGGAAAAGACTACCTAAGCTTTTTGTAATCAACATTAACAGGTTAATATAGCTGATATCTGTTTAAGTAGTTTTGGAAAACTTTATCATTTAAACTTTATGGGGGAACCCTTTAATGCAACTTTCTGCAGTGGAGAGGTACGCGCTGTAGATGGCATCGAGAAGTCAGTGAGTGTTGGGCAAGTTATTTGGGCTCCATCAGTGAAGGACTCACTACAATATCTAGTGTTCGTCGGATGGCCATCAGGGACGAGAAAGTTTGGTATCAAATACTGCACTAATAGGCCATGTTCTTTGTATGCTGTTAGAGATCCTTCTTTTAGATCAGAACAATCTGGGTAGGTTGCTTGCTCTAAAGAAGCCTTCTTTTTTCAAAGATTTCGACATCTTGCTTACGCCAAAACATTCATTTCTGTTTCCACTGAACCGACCAAGTACTTATTGATAAAATTTCTTTGATGTTCTTGTAATTTCATTTTTTTCCGTCTTCAGAAGGGATGCAAACCTATCGGCAGTTGTGCTGACAGAAAGCATAAGTAGTACATTCTTCCCTCGTTTTAGGTATGTCTACTTTTTGAATTGTTGGCTCTCAACAACTCCTACCAACAAAAGAAGAAAGCAAAATGGACGAGTAACGAGAAATAAAGGAAATAAGAAATAGGTCAGAAATAAAAAGAAAACAACTCAGAAGTTCACTTTGAGAGGCTCATGCATTTTATTTCCCTGGCTTACTTTTTCCTTAATAGATAAAAAGGTGATATTGTTGCATAGCCTAGTGGAAAATATCAATTGTAAACTCTAATTAAATAACTTTTTCAAACTATAACATAAAATCTAACAACCCCGTTCTTGTTTTTCTGAATTCTCAGCCCGGACGGAAAGTTCCTGGTGTTTTTAGCTTCAAGAAGTGCTGTAGATTCAGGAGCACATAATGCAACAGATTCACTCCATAGAATTGATTGGTTCATTGATGCAGAGCCACGTCCGCATAACAAATTTGTTGATGTTGTATGTTTTTCTGCTTTGCGCACATGTTGTATGTGGTTGAACCTTGCCACTTACTACTCTTGTTGAATTGAACACACTGACGGCATAATTATTTCACCTTTTCCATTTTCTGAGTTCTTAAATTTGTGTTTCACTTAATCAAGATTATTAGACAAACCACGTCTTCTAATTGGTATACAATGACATCTATAGGTTCCTGTTGTGATGTGTGCTGAAGATGGAAGCTTCCCTGGGTTATACTGTTCAAATATTCTTAGTAACCCGTGGCTTTCTAATGGACGCACTATGGTTTTATCATCTGCCTGGGGAAGCACCCTAGTTATACTGACCGTGGATGTCTTGAGGTAAAGCGTTTGTTGACTTTTTGGCTAAATCCCAATCTCCCACATCGGTATTTAATGTTTTGGGAAGGAGGTTTGGAGATTATAAATTAACTCCACCTCCTTCAATGTTAGTATCCCCAACAAACTCTCTTCTCCCACATTAATAAAAAGCGGGCTGTTTGAGCGGTGCTCGGAGACTAGGCTAAATTGGCCGAACTCCGTTAACAAATTTTCGGGTGTGTTCTTTCTTTGTCTCTTTTATTATTCCGCTTTATTTCTTTTCTGTTGTAGTATAATATTCAATATTATTTGTCGGGTATTTGTATTAGTGTTCTGTCTAGTTCATTTGTTTTTGAACTAGTTCATTTCACTAGTTGTGTTGTCGTAGTGGGAAAATTACCCGTTTTTCCCAACAATTGGTATCAGAGCCAAGGTACTATCAAAGTATGCTCTGTGGTTGCAGCATAGTCTGATCTTCCACATCAGAAAAGATTTATCTTGGTAACTGAACTGAAGGTTCACCTTTGGGTTGTTTGAAATTTGTTGTAATATTGAATATTATATATTGAGTCTGTCATGGCAAATAAAGATCAAGAAACGAAGGGTGCTGTCACAAATATTCCATCTGGGGTGTCGGGCACCTCGTCATCATGGTCGAGGTTCCCGGTGTCCAGTTTGAAATTGGCGGTGGAGATATTTAATGGCACTGGCCATTTCGGCATGTGGCAAGGAGAGGTCTTGGACTCTCTTTTCCAGCAGGGTCTTGATATTGCTATTGAAGAAGAGAAACCAGAAGAAGTAGAGGATAA
>MCJB01026254.1:0-13994 GCA_002018475.1 Nicotiana obtusifolia
CCTCCACCCCTAGCTGGCTGGGCGGGTGGTAAAGTAACTGAAGCAGAAGACGAGGGTTGACCCCTCTGCTGAGACGAAATAGCACCACGATGAGGACACTGCCTCCACATGTGGCCCATCTTGCCACACTCATAACAGCTCCCTGGTGCTGGAGAAGAGGACTGAAGGGAACCCCTTGTACCGGAGTGTCTAGCAGATGCACTCGGCATAGAAGAACCCTGGGCTGACAGAGCACGAGCTGAACTCTAAGCTGGCAGGGCGCTGAGTGATGACTGGCCCTGCTGCGACCCATGATAACCACGACCTGAAGATGCCCCGCAATACTCTAGACGGCTGACTGAGCAGGCCTGAAAGATTGACCTCTACCATGTTGAAACTGGCCCCTCGAAGGAGTACCACTATAACTGCTCGATCCTCGGGGCCTCTTGGTCTCCTTCTCCTCTCGCTCCTGACGACGAACCTTCTCAATCTCGCGAGCAATATCAACCACCTCCTCGAATGTAGCACCCAACACACTCTCTCTGGTGATAAGAATACGGAGATGATAGTTAAGGCCATCAACAAATCTCCTGATCCTCTCACGATCTATCGGAACCATCCAGACGGCATGATGAGCCAACTCAGAAAACCTCGACTCATACTATGACACAGTCATATCCCCCTGTCGCAACCACTCGAACTGTCTATGCAGCTCCTCTCTGCGGGACTGCGGCACATACTTCTCCAAGAAAAGAGCGGAGAACTGCTGCCAAGTAAGGGGCGCTACACCAACCAGCCTACGCCTCTCATACGCCTCCCACCAAGTGAAGGCAACTCCAGAAAACTGAAAGGTGGTAAACGCCACACCACTAGACTCAAGAATCCCTATTGTATGGAGCATTCGCTGACACTTATCAAGAAAACCCCGGGCATCCTCGCCCTCAGCACCACTGAATGACGGAGGCTAGAGTCTACCAAACCTCTCAAGACGACGCTGCTCATCATCCGGCATAACTGGTACCATGAACTCCTGGGCTGGTGCAACCGGCTGATCTGGAGGTGCCCCCGGCGTCTGACGTCCCTGCACTACCTGCTCAGGTGTGCGAGTAGCGGGGGTCTAATTGCCTCCCATGGCCTGTGAAGTAGCTGCTGCTGTGGTGGCTGAAACTGCCTAAGCCAGGCCAGTGCAAACGGATAAGATCTGAGCCAAGGCCTTCTGAAGACCCGGAATTACAATGGGCATAGCTGGTGCCTGAACAGGTGCTGCTGGAGCTTGATCCTGAGCTGGGGCAGCTGGTGGATCAACAGGTGCTGCCCTCGCTGCTCCGCCTCTGCCACGACCACGACCGCGTCCACGGCCTTTGGTGGCCTCAGTGGGTGGCACTAGAGGTCGTCCACCTCGTCCGGTAGCTCGCGTCCTCACCATCTCGTGTGAGAATAGGATAACAGAAGTTTCTTGCTCGGATCAACAAGTTCGCACGACAAGAATTTCAAGAATATGAAGTTTTTCCTAAAAGGTTCTGCAGCCTCTCGACGATAAATACAGACGTCTCCGTACCGATCCGCGAGACTCTACTAAACCCGCTCATGACTCGTGAGACCTATGTAACAAAGGCTCTGATACCAACTTGTCACGACCCTAACCCCGAACCCGATCGTGATAGAGCCTCTCGTGAAGACAAGGCCAGCCAATTTAACCAAAATCTCATTTTAAGCAGTTAATTAACATGAAAATAATATAAGCATGATTTAATAGCAATAATTCGCGAAAAATATAGCTAACCATAATAGAAACCATCCTGACACAGCCCAAACCGGGGTGTCACAAGTCATGAGCAACTATGGATCCTGATACAAGTCTACTAAATACAATATCTGGCACAACTGTTTGAAGAACATAGAAACAATAAGATAAGGGAGATACAGGGCTGCGAACGCCAACAGTTACCTCGTAGTCTCTGAATCACCGCCTGGACGGGAGGAGTCAGTACTCCGGAGCGGAACCAACAACGCCTGAATCTGCACACATGGTGCAGGGAGTAATGTGAGTACTCCGACCCAGTGAGTAATAAATATAAATAACGACTGAAAGTAAGAAAGCACGTAAAGCACAAGGCATTCTATAATGAAGCAGTAAAACATAATTGGAAAACAGTAAATCAGTGAGAAATCAAGTAAAATCTCCTTTCAATAGGTAAAACATGTAATTTTTCAGGTAAATAATGTGAAGTAAAAGAAAAGATAGAAGATTGCCCCTCAGGCTCAGTATCAACAAATCCGCCCCTCGGGTAATATCGCAGAACAGTACCAGCCCCTCGGGCTCAAATCTCAGAACAATACTAGCCCCTCGGGCTATCACACAGTACCAGCATCAGCCACCTCGTGGCATCAAATCTAGGCCCTCGGCCTCATATCAATCAAGCCATCTCGTGGCGTATATAAAGTATCTCAAGCCCTCGGCCTCATATCACTCAGTATATCCTCACATCTAGCCATCGGTCGCACTCAGTCAGAAAATCATCACAAGCCCCTCGGGCATAGTAAAACAGTAGTTCTCATCCCAAAAACATCATTAAAATATTATTTAAGTCTCAAAACTGAGTAAAAGTGGCTGAGTTGTAAAACAGTGGAAAACAACATAACTGAGTTCAAGCAAAAAGTCAAAATAGTGAGGAAATAGTGATAAAAATTCCCGAAGGGTTCAAATAATTGGCATGAAGCCCAAATATGGCAATCAGCCCAAATTATGATGATAACAAATAAGTTTCAGTCAAATACGCGGTAAAAATCATCAATCGGGACGGACCAAGTCACAATCCCCATTAGTAAACCACCCCACGCTCATCATCGAGCACGTGTCTCACCTCAATATAGTACTACGATGTGCAATCCGGGGTTTCAAACCCTCAGAACATCATTTACAATCACTACTCACCTCGAACCGGCTAAATCCCTAGCTCGCGACACCTTTGCCCCTCGAATTGGCCTCCATGCGCGTCTAATCTATCCAAAATCATAACGAATACGTCACAATATGCTGAGGGGACAAAGCCTAAACGAAAACAATCGAAAAATACCAAAAATTTCGAAATTAGCAAAACCCAAGCCCGGGCCCACTTCTCGAAGATCAGAAATTTTCACATCAACGGGTTCTTTATCTCCCAACGAGTTCATACATATCAAAAGTTTTCAAATCCGACCCCAAATGGTCCTCCAAATACCCAATTAGAATTTCAAAATCCCAAGCCCTATTTCTTCCATTTTTAGCAAGACTTCAATGATTTTCTAGGTGGATTTCACAATATAAACGAGTTTTAGGTTCGAAATTCTTTCCTCCAATCGATTCTCCTTGAATCCCTCGTTAATTTCCTTCAATAACCTTCAAAAATGAGCAACTATGAGTGAAAATATACCCAAAATTACGGACAAGAAGAGTTAAAAACATTCTGCCCAGGCTTCATCGAGTTGTACCTTGTGCTGTGCAGGTTGTACATCCTCTTCCCATTTTCCCTTAATGTACACCTTCTGTTAAGACGCTCATAACCCCTTGTGGAAATATCCAAATGATCAACGGTTTGAATTTTTAGAAACTAGACTCGAAGATCTTTCATTTGATAGGTCGTACACTATATTAACTCTTTATATATTCCGAGATACAAGCTTCTAAACTGCATTAGAAAATTCTGTCGAAATTGCTCCACCAGCCAAATTCGATCAATCATAACCTTCTCATAGAATATCCAAATCATGAATAGCTTAACTTTCTGGAAACTAGAATACAAGGGTTACAACTTTCGTGTTTTGTAATTTTCTGATTCTTTATAGATTACAAGATATGGGTTTCTAAACTAGACTACTCGCACTAGAAATTTTCTAGTGCACAGCTGAAGCTAAAAAAAAATCTGCAATTTTTCCAAAGATGAAGTAGTCTGTTTAACCACCCAAAACTCACCCGAGGCCACTGGGACCTCAACCAAATATGCCAACATATCTCATAACATCATTCAAACTTGTTCCAACCTTCGGAACGCTCAAAACAACATCACAACACCAAATTCGCGTCGGATTCAAGCCTAAGAATTTCAAAATCTTCTAAATTACTCTTTTGATAAAAAAACCCAACCAAACTACGTCTGAATGACATGAAATTTTGCACACATATCCAAAATGACATAATGAAGCTACAACAACTCTCGGAATTCCATTCCGACCCTCGGATCAAAATCTCGCCTAACAACCGAAAATCGCCAAAATACTAACTCCACCAATTCAAGCCTAATTCTACACCGGACCTCCAAAATCAATTCCAATCACACTCATAAGTCATAAATCACCTTCCGAAGCTAACCGAACCATTGGAACTCACATCCGAGCCCTCTAACTCATAAGTCAACATCCGGTTGACTTTTCCAACTTAAACCTTCTTAAAATAGACTAAGTGTCTCATTTCTTACCAAATCCACTCCGAAAGCAAACTACTCAATTCGATCACATAGAACACGGATAACGAAGCATCATGAAGCAGAAATGGGGGAAACGGAGTGGTAACTCATGAGACGACTGGCCGGGTCGTCACAAGCACCTATTCGTTAATCCTCTTAAGCCAATGCACTAGAAGTCTAGCCCATATCACGGGTGCTTAATGAACAACTTATATCATGTAATATTAAATAATCAATATAACATATGGACTCATAAGCATCTAATGGTGCTTTAGCATCCACTCTTTTATATGTGGATCCGCCACTGCTAAAATGTATAAAAAGTTCAAACATTTAGTTAGAGCTTAGGATTTTTTTATAAGTGAGGGATAAATCAACTCTACAAGGATTTGCTCTCACTATTCATCTCGCACTCCAAGAATCAAACACTAGAAAGTAGCATTTTTAGTGGGAATAGCTTTTAAGAGATAAGAAGTTGATCTTCACTAAGAGCTCACACCGATGGAAAGGTTTGACATCTCGATGTTGGTTCTTCGCACAACAGCTACCCAATGTTTATCGTGGTCATGATAATTGGTACACCAGATTAAGTTAGACATGTATGGTACCAGAAGTTTACAAGAGACGAATAGTTGTAATATGTATCAATTTGCCATGTTTTTCAATAAAATAAGTCCCAACTATCTGTCATGAGGAATAGATCACTTCGATACGTTTTAAGACGTGATAAGTAAATAATAACTAAAAGGTGAATGTAATGGCCCATGTATAGTTGAATATGATGCCCGGGAATTGTGTAATTTTTCAAGTGAAGATTTCACAGAATTTGAAGTGCTTCTAGTGAATTGTCGTTTTTTGTTAAAGAGAAATTCTAGTGTTTCTCTGGCTTGGATTCAAAGGCAAGCACATTTCATATTTTAGACGAAATAATAAATAATAATCTTGTGGACGTATGATGAAAGCACGTTGATTAAAGAGAATCTTGTAGCTATTGAGTAAGATGATCGAGGCCACATTCAGATATTTGAGATGGAACTAGAGATGGAAAAGAAAGTTTCATATATATATATATATGCACTCTTTAATGGAAACAGGGACAAAAAATACCACTGAAATATCGGGAGTCCAAGGCTCAAAGCCACTATTTTCCCCAAACATGTACATTTTCCAAAACCATTTTGACACGTGTCATTCCTTAATTGGTAAGCCTCCGAGAAGAGATAATATCTTTATCTCGGTAACTAAAAGCCCCCCAAGTGTCCTATGG
Source organism: Nicotiana obtusifolia (assembly GCA_002018475.1). NCBI lineage: Eukaryota > Viridiplantae > Streptophyta > Magnoliopsida > Solanales > Solanaceae > Nicotiana > Nicotiana obtusifolia. The sequence continues at coordinate 5,689 of MCJB01026254.1, forward strand.
TTTCTGTCACTATCTTTGTTTTCTTTTCTCTGTTGGGCACTCATATACCTTTGGTTTAGTATATGTAATATCTAGTTCACTCCCTTCCTCATTTATATTTTTATTTATGTCTAAAGGACATTAGTAACATGTGAAGCTCAGTCGTGTGTGATTTGGTTCCCCTTATTTGTCATAAGCAAGTCAAAATAAAAGAGGAGAGCCTGTAGGAGGAATTGGCGGAGAATCTATAGCCAATCAAAAGATAGTAAGTGATTATCGAAAAATTTAATTAATTATATAAGTTAAATATTACTTTTTATACATATATATTAATTTTATGATCTTTCCATAGGACGAAAAATCTGTTTACAACGAAAATAAAAGAAAGAAAATAAATGCAAGAGAAAGGAAGAAAATAAAATTCACTTTTTCTAGTTACTTAGCTAGTAGCTAGCAACAAGCTTGACCACGAGATGTACAATTAGTTTACTGCACCAATAGCAAAACATAATGATTTGATGGTAAAAGAGTTAGTCCATTACTAATTAGGAAGAAGTTCGCAACTTCACATGAAGTTAAAACGTAATTAGTAATTTATTGCACCAATCACAAAACGCATGAACTGTTCTAATGATTTGATGGTAAATCTGGTTAGTTAATTATTAAGGAAGTTCACATGAAGATAAAGTTGTAAACATATCATTTCTATTTACATCACTCGATATGTCTTTTTGAATATTCTTTTCTTTTTTGGTGGTGGTGGATCTACATGGGAGTAGACGGGTCACAAGAACCAGTTAACCTCAACAAAAATTATGTATATATATTTGTATATACGACAAAAAACCTTAAATAATTTTGGTGTGCCCCCTCAAACACAAAAGATGTACTGGCTCTGCTGGTTGAGCATGTTGTATTTATCTCCTCATTCGACACTGACACAATGCTCAACTTGGTTCTTTTTTCTTTGTCTTTTCTAAGTTCATGAGCACTGTTACGCAGCGCCTTCCTGAGGTTCTTTGGAAGGGCGACGTAAGGCTAAGCAATCGATGTCAGTACGATTGCCGTCCGCCAACTGAGGTCCCCTCCGTACGCTAGACTAGATTGTCAGTGTCGTACGGAAAAACCAATATCGTAAGCAACGAGAGAATTGAGAGCAGTAATTGATGATGAATGTTGATTGTATTGATGGATGAAAGCTATTACAAAGCTAATGCGGTGTCGAGGGGGAGAGACACCAATACAGAGAAATGATTGCTTGCTTGAATGTTTGAATGCTTGATCCCCCGTAATAATGCTTAAAAAAAATAAACCTAAGTTACAAGAGTTGACCTATGAAAGCTGTAAATGCATACTGAATGTAAAATGAAGTAAAACTACTCTATATTTACAATGAAAAGGACTTAGATTTCTACAAGGTAGAAACAAGTCCAATGGCAGCAACTTGGTCTTGAGCATCAGGGTCTGCGCGCGCGTTGCTGTCAGCGCGCGGGGCACTATTTGTGTCTGCCTGCGGCTGGGCGCTAGCGCTTGGATCATGATGGGCGCGCGCAGCATTGTCTATGCACGCGGCACTGTTGGCACTCGCAAGCCGCTGGGCGCCGGCAAGGAGTTTCGTTGGGGTGACAGAGGCACGTGCCCGCTTGTCACTTGGTGCTGCCGAGACCACGGGGCCGACCGTGGCACTAGACTTTGGGAGGCTTGCCAGGACGCCACGGGGCGCGTCCAAGGGATCATGGGGCGAGGCTGGAAAGCAGCCCATGACATTCTCCCCCACCTGAGTTGGCGCCGTCCCCGGAGCCTTATCTGCATGATGATGATGATGATTGGTCAGGCTTCTGTTGGCTGGGAAGTCTGTTCCCCTCTGTTTTGTGGGGTGATGATGATGGTCTGAATGACGCTCCATGTATTTTCGAAATGATTTGAGGCGGCTGACATGGAACACTGGATGGATTTTCCACCAGGATGGAATGTTGACCTGGTATGTAGCTTTCCCAAAGCGTCTTTCAATGGACATGAGTCCGATATATGGCTGCAATAAGCGAGGGTCCTTGGCCTTCTCTGCAAATAAGTACCGCTTTGGGACTCTTACCATCATTTTGTCTCCTGCTTGATATTGGGCAAAGCAAAGGTTCTGTTCTGCATGCCTCGTTGCCCTGTCTTGTGCTTTGAGGAGATAGCTCCACACTATCTGCATGGTTTGCTCCCATTCCTTCGAGAAGCTGGCAGCTTGAGGCGATGTTGGCATGTTTGGCGCATTCACCATTTGTGGGAGTAGCGGTTGCTGTCCGATAACAATTTCAAAAGCACTTTTGTTTGTAATGGCGCACTTTTGTGAATTGAAACATAGTTGAGCAGCATCCAAAAGCTTCACCCATTGTTTTTGCAACCCGGTTGCAAAGTGGCTGAGATATTCCTCTTAGCATGGCATTGAACCGTTCTATTGGGCCATCTGCTTGATGATAAATGTTGGAGTTGTGGCTCACTGTGGACCCGAGGCACCTAAAGAGTTGGGTCCAAAATTTGCTAGTGAAGCGTGAGTCGCAATCACTAATGATGTGTTTGGGCATACCCTAATATTTGACAATATGAGCAAAGAAGAGTCAAGCTGTATCCTCTGCTGATATGTTTTGTGGGGCTGCTATTGATGTGGCATACTTGAAAAACCGATCTATCACAACCAGGATGGTTGCAAGATCTCCGACCTTGGGTAATCCTGTAATGAATTGAGGGAAATGTTTTCCCATGATCTCTGCGGAGCAGGTAGCAGTTTTAAGAGTCCCGCTTGTGTTGGGAGATCCGACTTGTCCTTAGAGCATGGTTGGCAAGTCTTCACGCAATGCGGGGCACCATCAGTTGCTTGACGCCGATGATGTGATTTCTGATTTTTGATGATGAGGGTAGCCGGAACCTTGGGATCATGTCTTTTGACTCCCTTCATTGACTGCATGGCCGAGAGGTTTTCAGCGGCCATCTTTATGGGTTTTCATGGAATGACGCGGGGTTTGGCCCCGTTGTCTCCCATCATCAAAAGCATGTCAGCATATGGTACCGGTATAGTGTTGGTTTGCCTCAGGAATTCCAATCCCACTATCAGCTCGAAGTCATCGATGATAGCTATGCGTAGGTCGAATCTTCCCTCGTATGGACCAAGCTTCATTAGTACTGCTTTGGCTTTTCCACTTACTGGTTGGGGTGGTGAGTTGATAGCCTTGACACGGCCCCTGCACTTTTGCACTGCTGGACCGAGGCGCTCTACCTGAGTTGAGGCCAAGTAGTTGTGGGTAGCACCCGTGTCTGTCATTACTTGAATGGGCCTGCCATTTACTTTCATATCGATGAACATGAGGTCCTCTCTTCTGTGGCGGGAGGCCTCTCATCCGCCTTCTCTTTCCCTTTCTAGGCAATCGGGCAGGTGTTCTTCTTAGGGTTACCAGTGCTGGTTCCCGCTAAGGTATCTGGAATGGAGCCAGCAAGTGCGTTGAAGGCACCTACTTGCTCTGCGTCGTCTGAGTCATTGTCTGACTCATCTTCGACAGTCTGATGAGCGTTGATCTTAGCATGTGGGCATTCATTGTTCTAATGTTCCCCACCGCAATGACGGCATTCTGAAGGAGGCTTTCTCCCCTGATTGTTGTTGACTGATGCAGCGGTGTTGCTGCTTGATGAAGGAGTCTTAGATTTGGATACACTTCGATCTCCCCCATTTCTGCTAAGGCCACCATTTCTTGGTGGGCTCCCGTTGTGTCCCCCTTAGACAGGTGGCTGGGACCTGTCCCTCAGAGTTTTCAAATGATAATCCCCAAGGCATTCTGCGGTTTGGATCGCCCTAGGCAGGGTATCTACCCTTTGTCGTTGCAGCTCTGCACGGGCATAAGCTTTCAAACCTTCTATGAATGCGAAGAGTTTGTCTTTGTCCCCCATGTCTCGTATGTTTAGCATGAGCGCGGAGAATTCCCGCACGTAATCCCGCACTTATCTAGTTTGGCGGAGTTCTCGCAGTTTTCTCCGTGCATTGTATTCCACATTCTCGGGGAAGAACTGTAGGCGTATGGCTGCCTTTAGTTCTGCCCATGTCTGGAGGTTGTCTTCACCGGCCCTGATGGCTTCATATTTCACTCGCCACCAGAGTTTAGCATCACCCTGAAGATACATGGCAGCAGTTGCTACTTGTTTTGCTTCTTCCAATGGTCCAATGGCATCAAAGTATTGTTCGATGTCGAATATGAAATTTTCCACTTCTTTAGCATCCCGGGCTCCGTTGTATGGCTTTGGCTCCGGAATTTTCAGCTTTTGTGGCACAGGGGCAATGTTCATGGCGCCCCCGATATGGTTGTCGCCTCTTCTGAGCAGACTTTGAAGGGAAGCATTGACAACGTTGAGCTGGCCTATCAAGTTGTCTATGGTTTGCTCCATGGCAGTGATTCTGGCTGCCTCTTGTTCACGTTGGGCTGAATCCTCAGCACGCTCCTGTTAGAGGTCCTCGAATTTGCCATGAATGCCAGCTGCCTCGACGGCTGCTGTTTGACGGTCATCCTCAGAGTCCCGACTGATGTTTGCAATGTCATTTTCGGCCTGTCGCATTCTGCGGTCCAGGTCGTCCAACCTTTGCACTAGGCTGGTTCTTAAATCAGGCACCGTATCTACGATGGGCCGTAGTACGTCAACCGTCTGTTCGAGGACAGTGATCCGATCCCCTTGATTCACCATGGTCAGAAATAGTGTAATGGCAACACGTTCCCTCGTCCGATGTCGAGCCTAGGCTCTGATACCAACTGTTACGCGGTGCCCTCCTGAGGTTCTTTAGAAGGGCGACGTAAGGCTAAGCAATCGATGTCAGTACGATTTTCGTCCGCCAACTAAGGCCCCCTCCGTACGCTAGACTAGATTGTCAGTGCCGTACGGGAAAACCAATATCGTATGCAATGAGAGAATTGAGAACAGTAATTGATAATGAATGCTGATTGTATTGATGATGATGAAAGCTATTACAAAGCTAATGCGGTGTCGAGGGGGAGAGACACCAGTATAGAAAAATGATTGCTTGCTTGAATATTTGAATGCTTGATCCCCCCCTAATAATGCTTAAAAAAAATAAACCTAAGTTACAAGAGTTGACCTATGAAAGCTGTAAATGCATACTGAATGTAAAATGAAGTAAAACTACTCTATATTTACAATGAACAGGACTTAGATTCCTACAAGGTAGAAACAAGTCCAATGGTAGCAACTTGGTCTTGAGCATCAGGGTCTGCGCGCGCGTTGCTGTCAGCGCGCGCGGCACTATTTGTGTCTGCCTGCGGCTGGGCGCTGGCGCTTGGATCATGATGGGCGCGCGCGGCATTGTCTATGCGCGCGGTACTGTTGGCACTCGCAAGCCGCTGGCGCCGGCAAGGAGTTTCGGTGGGGCGATAGAGGCACGTGCGTGCTTGTCACTTAGCGCTGCCGAGACCACGGGGCCGACCGTAGCGCTAGGCTTTGGGAGGCTTGCCAGGACGCCACGGAGCGCGTCCAAGGGGTCATGGGGCGAGGCTGGAAAGCAGCCCATAATAGCACTACTACATAATAGTCGACTTATTATCTCCTCATTCACTACATGACTAGGGTTCGAGACACTGACACAGTGCTCAACTTGGTTCTTTTTTTCTTTGTCTTTTCTAAGTTCATAAGCACTAGTACATAGTAGTCAACTTTTTATCTCCTCATTCACTACATGATCAAGGTTCGAGAAACTGACACAGTGCTCAACTTGGTTCTTTTTTTTTCTTTGTCTTTTCTAAGTTCATGAGCACTAGTACATAGTAGTCAACTTTTTATCTCCTCATTCACTACATGACCAAGGTTCGAGACACTGACACAGTGCTCAACTTGGTTCTTTTCTTCTTTGTCTTTTCTAAGTTCATGAGCACTAGTACATAGTAGTCAACTTTTTATCTCCTCATTCACTACATGACCAGGGTTCGAGACACTGATACAGTGCTCAACTTGATTTTTTTTTCTTTGTCTTTTCTAAGTTCATGAACACTAGTACATAGTAGTCAATTTTCTGAGACTCTACACAAAATAGTCTCAAACTCTTTTTGAAAAATATCCTTCTAGACATCGAAAACGTAATAGAGAGAGATATAAGAAAATATTAAAGGAAATTAAAAGGGGGGATAAAATATTTCAGTAGCAAGAAGCCAAAATCTTCTTTATCCTGATAACTAAGTTTACAAGCATTACCATTTTTTTGACACATATAAAAATATTAATTCAATTTTTTCCAACGACAGCGATTGTGACTCTGCTTGGACTGCTTAACAAACCTTTAATCTTGATCTTATTAGACTAGATTTTTTATATTTTTTAAAATTCTTTCGGTCACTAACTCAAATCATTAAGTTTTAAGGAGTTAGCACGTAAGATTTTGTCTTTACTAACTGACTATATCAATAACGATGCCTCCGTTGCGCTCAAATCCTGAGTCCACCTCTGGGGTCTCTGCTTATTTTCTCATTTGCTTAGAAAGAAAGTTAGAAAGGTAATCTATTAATTTTCGCGATTAAGATATTGAATATGAATTTATTAATGTAAGTTAAAATACTATACTTTTTTTTTTCATTGATCAATTATTGTAATCTTGGAAAAAAAAAGAAAACAAAGAAATTGTAATCTGTATTACACGTTCACTACTTCATTGTTATCTCCCCAATAATGAACATACCATTAAAAAAAATTATTCTTTAATTTCGTACTCCCCAATATTGAACATACCATAAAAATCAACAAATAGAAATACAATTATTTTTTATTTGTTATCTCCAAATTCATAACATACCACAAAAATCATTAATGAAATATAATACTATTCTTTAATTTGTTATCTCGCCCAATAAATAACATACCATAAAAATCAACAGATAAATTAAATCACATATATAATATGGTACATACTTAGCACCGGATGTTCAGATTAAACAATATCAACTCATTATGAATAAGTAAATTAATAAGATATAAATATATATTTATTGAATTAATCATAGTTAAGTAAGTTTTGTAAGTATATTCCGAGTAAACTTTTTGCATATTTAGCAACAAAAAATATAGATAGGCCTTAAATTTTGGAAAGGTAAACATCATTGGGACTAAGAGTGCCATAACGGCCGACTTTCGAAAAATCATCTCACACTCACTTTTATGTTTGTTAGCCTTAGCCATTCAACTTTAAATTCCACACAAGGACATACCCAATTTTCCAGTCAGACCTGAGATGCAACGGTTGTTTGGCAATAAGGGTATAATCTATTAGGGGTATTTTCGGTGTCACAAAAAAGTTTCTGGCCCCACCTTGGACGGCGTTTCTGTTCAGTCACCAGCTATTAATATTTCTCTTTCTCAAGAGTCATTTAACTTCGTCATTTCTAAAGCAATTTATAAAAGAGGTACATGCATATACAAAATACCAATATGATTCTTCTTTTTACAAATATTTATATGATTTTTTCGGTCTTATGTGACTGAATTATTGGAAAGAGTTCTGCTTACATGTGGAACAATAAGCTTTCTGCTTCTGTTTTTGAGTAATTCTTTGTCAAATTCTTTGTTGTGTACTCGTCTGCTATCAATGATATCTTCTTTCTTTTTTTGGATTCTTGAACCCCTTTTCGTCTTTTTCAATATTTTCCCTTTTTGGATATTCTTATGTTGGACCTTTCCTTTGTGAACCTTTTTGGAGTTTGGTCTGATTTTTGAATTACTCTATTAGTTGATTAAGACTTTCTTGAAATAATTTCATGTATATCTTTCTGAATTTTGTATACACTAAAGTATGGACTATGGAGTGCCTCAGTCCAGCTAGCTTTCAGTTTAATTAGTCTTAAATTCCACAAACACACACACACTGACACACAGTCACACACATACACATTTATTTAGTATATATTTTATTATCTACACATTTATTTTTATATTTTCTTGTCTTTGTGTGTATGTCTGAATAGCTATAGTAAAGGTTCCATGGAAGTGTTAGTTTTTCTGTATTTGTATGTATGTCTGATAAGTTATAGAAAAAATTCCTTTTTCGACTGTTTTATTACAAAACATCAAATTGATGTGTTTTCACCTTTGACCTTTTTGTATTATGTTCTGAATCTTCTGATTGCTAACAGTATAGAACAGTCAAGAACAGGAGAATTTGCAGCCTATGCTTGTTTGACACCTCCTCTTATATGCTAAAAATCAGAGTTTATAGGTTCTTATAAACAGCTTTTTAGGAGTTGATTCATAGAATTTTGACTTACCTTATATATATACCAATATCCATGTATAACACAACCCCCCCC
>MCJB01026254.1:14019-24479 GCA_002018475.1 Nicotiana obtusifolia
CCCCAACCCCCCACCCCCCAAACAAAACGAAAATAGCCCCAACCCGACCTCTCAAAATTGTATAAATTACTTACTGGAAAGCTAATCAATCTTGATTGGTAGTGTTAAAAAGTTGAGATCTTTGTTCTTATAATTAGCTATTTATTGTAGGAAGATCATGAAGATGTTGGTGGAGAAAATTGAGAAGAAATTTGATCAAGAAAAAGTGATTGAGGAATTTGAGGATTTAACAAAAGATGCTGGCAAAATTCAAGAAGAGACACTTGAAAAGATACTGGAACAGAATAGAGGGACAGAATATTTGCAGCAATGGGGTTTGAATGGTAAAACTGATCCTCAGACTTTCAAGAATTGTGTCCCTATTGTCACTCACAATGATTTGGAGCCTTACATTCAAAGAGTTGCTGATGGTGATCTTTCTCCCATTCTTACTGGAAAACCAATTGAAACCATCTCATTGAGGTAATGTAAAAGAGGATCTTTCGCTTGTAAAAAATGTCTTTCTTTTTGTGGGGTTCTTATTTTCTTGATATTTTTAGAAGTTTTGAATAAGGAAATTGAATGGTTGGTTTGCAGTTCTGGTACTACTCAAGGGAAGCCAAAGTTTGTACCTTTCAATGATGAATTGATGGAGTCCACTATGCAGATATTCAAGACCTCTTTTGCCTTTAGGAACAGGTAAGCAATTTGTCATTTTGTTCTACTTATGCATCTCTGGCAATTTGCTTGTTGAAATAGGGCAGCCCGGCGGACAAAGCATCTCGCATTACGCAGGATCCGGGAAAGGGTCGTACCTCAAGAAGTGTGACGTAGACAGCCTACCTTAACTTAAGCATTAGTGGCTGCGTTTACGGCTCGAACCCGTGACCTATAGGAACAGACATTGGTTCATAAAAATTTCTCTAAGCAGCCACGAAAGTTAAAGAGTTTAAATGGTTATAAATGTGGGGGACACATAACTAACTTCTGTCACAGCTGAGACTTTTCAATCCCCAAGAAAAAGAAAAGGACTGGTCATTCTTTCTTCCATTAAATTAAATGTTTGGTTTGTTATAACTTAGCTAAATGTAATAGTTCTATTTTTTTTTTTTTCATTCAGAGAATTTCCAATTGGAAATGGGAAGGCTTTGCAGTTTATTTACAGCAGCAAACAGTTCAAAACAAAGGGAGGTTTAGCAGCAGGAACAGCCACTACCAATGTGTACAGAAATGCACAATTCAAGAAGACAATGAAAGCAATGTGTACTCCATGTTGTAGTCCTGATGAAGTAATATTTGGCCCTGATTTTCACCAATCCTTATACTGCCACCTTTTGTGTGGGCTCATTTTTCGCGATGAAGTTCAAGTTGTTTCGTCTACCTTTGCCCATAGCATTGTCCATGCTTTTCGAACTTTTGAACAAGTATGGGAAGCACTTGTTGTTGACATAAGAGGGGGGGTCCTGTCGAGTAGAGTCACCGTCCCGTCCATAAGATTAGCCATGTCAAAGTTGCTGAAGCCTGATCCAGAACTGGCTGATACAATTTATAATAAGTGCTCAAGATTAAGCAATTGGTACCGCTTGATTCCTGAACTCTTCCCAAACACAAGGTACATATATGGTATCATGACAGGATCAATGGAACCTTACTTGAAGAAACTGAGGCATTATGCTGGGGAGTTACCTTTATTAAGTGCAGATTATGGTTCTTCTGAAGGATGGGTTGGAGTAAACGTCAACCCAAAATTGCCCCCTGAACTAGTCACTTATGCAGTACTACCAAATATTGCTTATTTCGAATTCATTCCTCTCGGGGAAAATCTCAGTGGCATGGATCAAGCACATTCTACTGTGGGTCTGACAGAAGTTAAACTTGGTGAAGAGTATGAAATTGTCTTTACCAATTTTGCAGGTACAAATTTCTTGCATCCCTTTTCTTGAAAATGCTTTGCTCAGCAAAAAAGTTTAAAGACTCAGACTTTATACTTGAGCCTCAGTGTTTTATTTGATAACATTAAGTAATTCAGCTGAATGAGACAATTCCTCTCTGGTTTTCACTTAGTCTACAGGATTTTAATTATATGCACTGACAGTATAATTGACGATTTTATGAATGTGTATATGCAGGTTTATATCGTTATAGACTAGGTGATGTAGTAAAGATAAAAGGCTTCCACAATGAGACTCCAGAACTCCAGTTTGTATGCAGAAGGAACCTTTTGCTGAGCATTAACATTGACAAGAACACAGAGAAAGATTTACAACTAGCTGTGGAAGCTGCATCAAAGCGCTTAGTAGACGAAAAACTAGAAGTGGTGGACTTCACGAGCCATGTCAATGTCTCAGCTGATCCGGGGCACTATGTGATCTTCTGGGAACTGAGTGGTGAAGCAACTGGTGAAATGCTGCAAGATTGCTGCAACTGTTTGGATAAGGCATTTATCGATGCAGGCTATGTGAGCTCTCGGAAAGTGAATGCAATTGGAGCACTTGAGCTGAGAATTGTGAAGAGGGGAACATTTCATAAGATATTAGATCATTTTGTAGGATTAGGAGGTGCAGTTAGCCAGTTCAAAACTCCTAGATGTGTTGGTCCAAAGAATAGCTCATTGCTCCAAATATTATCTAGTAATGTTGTTGAGAGCTATGTTAGTACTGCCTTATGTTGAATTAAGTTAATAATTCACATAGTTCTTATATATTTTTCCCTAATCAATCAAACAAGAATTCAGTATTTTTCATGTTTATTCTTAAGTAAAATTTAAATTATCATGTTCATTAACTTAGAATATAATAAGTCCTTTTCTACTATAGTTCATTTAATTAAAATGATAGAGTCAATTCAAATTTAACTCTCTTCTAATGTAGTTAGTTCTAAATTATAGTACTTGGCAACAATATGTTTTTGCTGTTAACATATTGTGGCTTTCAGAATAATAAGATTTTGCTAAATAAATAATTTATATTTATGAAAAAAGAGTTTATCGAATCAATAATATGTTTCTTAATTTATAAATCGACCATTCTTTTTGAAACAGACTAAAATGAAAATAGGTTCATACAAACTGAAATTGAGGAAATAATGAATTATTTCCCGCTGTATGATTTTGCTGTTAACATATTGTTGCTATTCAGAATAATCTTATTTTGTTAAATAAATAATTTATATTTATTAAAACTAATTTTATGGAATCAATTTAGAACTGGAGAGTGGACAGAGACATAAATTACTTTGTATTTGAGTCAACTTGGAATACTCAGCTCATTTATATTATTTATAGATTTAAGGATATTTCAGTCATCTTAATATAAAAAGTGCTTCTCAACCGTTAGACACATAACATCTTATTTACAAAGTTAGCTCCATCACTTAAAAATTATTTTTCAACTCTGGACGCTTAAAAGCTACTTAAATTCAGCTAATCCAAACTGGCTACAGTCAAACCTCTATAAATTAATAATGTTAGGACCATAAAATTTTATTAATTTAGCGAGGTATTAATTAATCGCGTAAATTAATAATTATTAATTTATAGAGTATGTAGTTTATATATCTACAATGTGAATATGTATGAAATACATGAATTTAATTAATAAGTATTAATCATGCATATTAATTAAATTCATGTATTTTCATTGATAAATGTTTAGTATTTCATACATATCTCAAGTTAAATGTATAAATCCACTCAGCTATTAATGTAGTTATATGTACTAACATTAACTAAGTTACTATATAAAGAGAGTTACTACATACAACTCTACAGATCAAAAGAAAAAATGGCTTCTCATCTCAAAGGTATAAAAAAATCAACCATAACAGATGGTATGCGTAGAGAATTATGTGAGTACAAACAACAAAATCCAGCATGCACTCAAAAGCAATTGCAATAGTGGTTGTCAGAGAAGTTTAATTTGCAAGTTAGTCAAGCTACAATATCAAATACAATCAAGAGGTCAGCAGAGTATCTATCAATTTCTGACATTCCGAAAGATGATGCCAAAAGACATAAAGCTGCCAAATTTCCAGAATTAGAGAAGGCTCTGTATGAGTGGTTTGTTCATAACCAAGAGCGCGTTACTATGAGTGGTGAACTAATTGTAACAAAGGGAAAAGAGTTTCTAAAAAAGATGTATCCCATTGATACGCCTGATTTTCATTTTTCTCAAGGTTGGCTAGAACGCTTCAGATCAAGACAAGGCATCAAGACATATCGTCGTTTTGGAGAAAGTGGTTCGGTTAATATGGAGGTGGTGGAGAACAATTTACAATCTATAAGAGAGAAACTTAATCAGTTTGCTATGAAAGATGTTTTCAATATGGATGAAACTGGATTGTTCTACAGGCTACAACCAGATCGTTCTCTTGCAACAAAGCAACTTGAAGGTAAGAAACAAGATAAGGAAAGACTTACAATTGTTATTTGCTGTAATGAGGATGGTTCTGAGAAAATTCCTTCATGGATAATTGGGAAGTACACAAAACCACGTTGTTTCAAGAATGTGAATTTGGGTAGCATGGATTGTGAATATCGTGCCAACAAAAGAGCATGAATGACTGGGATTTTATTCCAAGAATAAGTTCAACAACTTGATGCAAAAATGGATTGTAGAAAAATTCTTTTAATTATTGATAATTGTCCTGCTCATCCAAAAAACATTGAAGTTTTGAGAAATATTGAATTATTTTTTTTGCCACCTAACACAACATCAAAGATTCAGCCTTGTGATGCAGGGATCATACGAGCTTTTAAGATGCATTATCGGTGACGCTTTTATCGAAATATTTTGGAGGGTTTTGAAATTGGGAACCCAAATCCAGAAAAGATTAATGTTTTAGAAGCAATGAATCTTGCAATCTCGGCATGGAAAATAGATGTCCACTCAAGTACTATTGCAAATTGTTTCAGGCATTGTAAACTCCGAGTGCCAGATGGTGAATCTTCGGAAAATCAAGAACAAATGGACAATGACAGCTTACAACAATTGCAGAATCTAATCAATGGATTGAATTATTGTCATGCAATGAATGTTGAAGATGTTTTGAACTATCCGGGAGAAAATGACACAAGTTTGGAGTTGCCTACGGATGAACAAATAATTGAGAGTGTTATGGAAAGCAACAAAGAAGATGAAGTGGAAGACGATAGTGTGGGAATTAGAACAAGTTTCGCACAAAGATGCTTTGAAAGCAGCAATCACCTTACATCACTTTCTTTTACAATATGAGAACTCTACACCAGATTTTCTTAGTGCTCTAAGAAAGATTAGAGATGAGATTCAAGGTGATATTAATTTTAAAAAGAAACAAGTAACATTAGATTCATATTTTCAGAAATTCTCTTAGATTAGTTATGAATTATATGAAAATATATTTACAGATCATGAATTATTAATTTATATGTCAAATGGGACCTATATGAATTTATTTTTTCGTATTATCTTATAAATTTAACGAATTATTAATTTATCACATTGATCCCGACTAGGGACCGAAGAAAATTATTATTTTAACGAGATTATTAATTTATTGAGTATTAATTAACGAGATTCTACTGTATCTTGATCCTTCCCCAGTTTGTATTTATGCTAGCATTGGTCACATCAATAGCTGTAAGAAACTAACCAGGCAAGATATAGAAACAAACAACAAAAATCATGCACTTAAAGTAAGGAGGAAAAAGTGTATTTAAAGAAAAGGAAATATAAATGAACATATATAAGCAGCTTTATTCTTATTTAATGATCTTTATAACTAATCTTTTTCCAAGAACTAATTCTGTTGCAAATATTATTAATTCCCCATTGTACCTTCTTTGGTTCTTCTCTTCTACCTTCATCAGCCAGTGTTCTCTTCCACCCAACTTTCCCCTCCATTAACCACAGAAAAAGTTCTTCACTGAAGACCCTTCGAACTTGTTTGAAATAGCAATTTCTGTATTTGATGATTCATGAGAAGATATTATGTCCTTTCTTGATCCACTAAGATATGGCAATTCCATGAGATGTCTATCAATGACATGATTGAGTGCAACCAATTCAAAGGAGTCATATAAAGGGCTCCCACAATCCCATATCTTTAAAGCTTCATTTTCATCTTCTTTCTTCACATCTAAATCTTCTTCTTTTTCTGTTATTTTCATTTGGGCAACAATAGAGTACTTTTTTTCGTTATCTGCAGGCATGTTCTCTATGGACAAAGATTCTGTGACACTGAAATTTGAGCTGGCTACATAATTAATAGGAGAGTTATAGTGGAGAAAAAAGTTTCAAATTTGCCCTAATGAATTGATATCGTGCTTAAAGTATGTTGTAGAAAATGATATATCCTCTAATTTAAAGTATATCGTAGAAATTCAAAGATCCTCAGGGGTAATGTTACCCATGGTCATTCAACTTTCACAGAAAAATGATTAAATTAGACCTATACATATCACCAAAAAAAAAAAAAAAAGACGTTGGAAAATACTAAATCTAGTCCCAGAAAATGCAAGTAGGCAATTACATGCATGTATAAAACTGTCCGGTAAGCATAATCATGTTCCCAGCTCATCTTATATAATAAGTACATAGCACAAATTAAGAGGTTGTTTGGTTTGAACACGAGTTGTGCATGAATTAGTAATACAGGTATTAATTATGCACATATTAGTTATGCAGAATTAATTATGTAGGATTTAGTTATAGGAAATTAATTATGCGGAGATTAATTATACAAAAATTAATTATATAGGGATTAATAATAAGAAATGTAATGTGAGTATCATTTATTATTTGCCTAGTTTATTCTATTAAAATTGAGAGTGTATTTTAAATATATTTTTAAACCAAAAATTATAAGCTTGAATAAAAGCTATTCGTGTCATTTTGTACTTTAATCCAAGTATTACTAATACATGTATATTAGTTATTTCATCTTCTATCCTGCATAAAATAATATATATATTCTCTCATAACTTATACATGTATTTGAAGGATTGAAATACCCCAACAATAATTTAGGCACAAGCAAAAAATTCAACAAAGATTATATAGAAGAAATTTATCAAACTAGGAAGAGAATGTGGTAGGAGGCTTTTTCACAACTCATAAATTCTTGAATCTCTCTACATCGTAGCTACCTCTCCACAATAGAAAATATGTAGTAGCATCCCTATTTATAATAATACAAACTAAATTTGACTAGAATTTCGAAAACCTATTCCTATATGATTTCGACTGTGAATCCTAATTAGATATGAATTAAACAAAATAACGAATACCAAATCCTAGAAAACTTAGGAATAATAATTAATCTTGGTTTAATTTCCAATGGCCTCTCTTAAACCAAGATCTTCAGACTTGAGCATGCCATGAGTAACATCAAGCCTTGTAGAAGTTAAATACTTTAGGCTCTTTATTAATTTTCTAAAATATGTTGCATCAACAAAATCACAAGTGCCATCTTTAATCAATTTCAAATTCTCTTCAATATTGGCCATATATGATTTGGCTTTAACCATGGTAAATTCTTTCAAAATAGTATCTACTTTGAAATTATCTACTTCTTCAGTTGCCTTGTGGTTGGTCTTGTACATCCATTCAACTTCAATTGGTCATCCTATAGGTTCTAAAGTAATGCCACCAATAGACATTTCGTCATGCTCTTTAAAACATCCAATTTCGAACAATGGCACGAAATTGATTGCATCTTCAATATCTATAATCATGTGTTGTAGTTCTGAATCCCAAGTTTTTTCTGCTTCAATCTTGGATAGATTATCATAAATTTTCTCTTGATGAATCATCTTGTTTTTCCCGTTACTAGGTTCATCCTCAATACCATCAATTAACTTTTCTTGTAAAATACAAATCTCTTATGGACGGGCATCTCTTGCAATCAAATCGTCCTTTTTAACAATCGCATAAATTCTTGCAGATCAATTTGAACATTATTTGACTTCTTTTCGCTTTCAATGGAATCTCTATCACAACAAAAATTACATGTACCTTCTCTTCTTTTCTCCTCTATTTTTGAATTTCGGCCTTCTTGATTTATTTTCGCCATTATTGGTGTGCTTTATTTTCCTCATCTTTTTCTTGCGATGCCTCCTCTAATGTCTCATCTTTCTGTTGATTCTGTAATCTCTCGTATGTCACCAATTCCCCTTCTATATGATCAAGCCTGAGAGTGCTAAGATCTTTAGTAGCCTCAAGAATAATTTTTTTGTTGTTAAAATTTAAACTGAGAGACTGCAATATTTTTTCAACACTTTTAACTTCTTCCAATACTTCTCCATTGGTCCTTAGACCATTGACTATTTCTTCAATTCTTGTAAAATATTCTTTCACAGACTCTGTTGGTCTCATATAAGCCAACTCAAATTGACTCCTAAATTCTTGCAGTTTCTCCTTCTTTATGTCAGCAGCTCTTCGATATGACTTCACCAATATTTTTCAAGCCTCCTTTGATGAATTTGCATGCAAATATTTTTTAAATACATGCAATTCAACCTTGATAGCGAGATAGTAGCGTGCCTTATAATTTGAATGTCTCTTCTTCTCCAATTGCATAGCTGCATCACCCGTCAACGTTGTACCTTCCGGGGTTCCTCAAATCCTTATCAATGGTGGACCATAATCCAATAGCCTTAAAAAAATTCTTCATATGTTGATACCAAGTTTCGAAATTACTTTTGCCATCGAACACAAAAACAGGACAATTAGGTAATAAAGTATCCATATTTTTTTGTTGGATCTCACAGGCTCTGACAGGATCTCATACAAGCTCTGATACCAATTTGAAGGATTGAAATACCCCAAGAGTAATTTAGGAAACAAGCAAAAAATTCAACAAAGACTATATAGAAGAAATTATCAATCTAGGGAGAGAACGTGGTAGGAGGCTTTTTCACAACTCATAAACTCTTGAATCTCTCTACATTGTAGCTACCTCTCCACAATAGAAAGTAGGAAAAAAGGCCAAATATACCCCTCTACTTTCATATATTGTGTCACGATTCAATTCTCCTATAGGCTGTGATGGCGCCCAGCTCCGCCGCTAGGCAATCCAACAGTAAACTATCCACGTGATTTCCCCTTTTAATAAGTTTTCAAGTAATTAGATTTTCATTAATTAAACAGTTACGAAACAACAAATTAAATAAGTAAGACGAAAGCAGCTAAGTGCATTCATAACAATAGTGATAATCCAAAAACCATACAGTCTACAAGTATGTATGCCAAGACCTAGTGTCACAAGTGTATGAGCTACTAGTAGAATATACAAAACACTGAACTACTGTTCGAAATGAAGTAGACAGAAAAGTAAAACACAAAAGAAAGACTTCGGGTGCTGCAGAACGGCTCGGAAGGCAGCTCACCGCTCAGTCTTGAGATGTCAGGGGGGTGCGTCGCGGTGACTACCAGATGCACCTGCCTCAGAACCTGCACGATTAGTGCAGAAGTGTAGCGTGAGTACGTAAACAATATGTCCCCAGTAAGTATCAAATATAACCTCGAAGAAGTAGTGACAAGGGGTCGATTTCAACACTTACTATGGGCTATCAATAAAATGCAGGAATTATAAATATATGAATTATGTAAAACAAGTAACAGCAACAAGCAGAGAATAATAATTCTTTCACTATCAACAAATTTCGAGTCAATTCTTGTCATTTAAATAATTATAACCGCTCAAGCCATAAAATAATATCAAGTAAAATTAGGCTCTTCCTATTATCATGCACGATTTATGCCGAGGTCGTACGGCCCGATCAAGAAATATAATGTGCACTGCCGAGGGTCGAACAACATGAACCATAGATGCATCTATTAACCTGCCGAGGCGAACAGCCCGCTCTAAAGCAGTTAATGTGCATAACCAACATAATAGTGCAAACAAAACATGGTGTAAGCCTAAGACTACCCGGACATCAAATAGATTATAGCTACGCACGAACTCGCATCACCTAGTGCGTATGTAGCTCCCCACACATATAATTCACGACAAAGATACTCCTAAGAGGAAGAGTTCTCTCTTACAAGGTTAGGCAAGAGACTTACCTCGTCTCAAAGCTCGCTTTTCGGTCTTAAATTCGCTCTAAAGCCTCAACTCGGTACCAAAGAATCCGAAACTAGTCAAATATTGTATAAATAAATCAATATATGTTCCAAAGTTCATAATTTAACTATTAGAATAATTTTTCAACCCAAATTAAAAGATTCTTAAAATTCGCCCCGGGGCCCACATGTCGGGATCCCGAAAATTTTCGAAGGAAGTTGTTACCCATAACCTCACCAACTCAAATATGTAATTTTCACTCCATTCCATAACTATTTTCGTGCATAAATTTCATTTTTATCAAAACCTAAATTTTTCATCTAAACCTCTAATTTCATAATTTTGCACGTTAAAATCTACCCATAATCTATGTATTTAACTCGTATTGTATGGAAATTACTTACCTCAAAGTGCTAGGTGAAAAGCCCCCCCCCCCC
>MCJB01026254.1:34967-67746 GCA_002018475.1 Nicotiana obtusifolia
GGGGGGTGGGATCTGGATGCCGGAATAGATGGCTGTGCTACAACCTAACCGAAATATGTCAGGCAGCGTAGCAGTAGCTATCTGCATCTAGTTGTTGAGGCTCGCCAGTGTCTGGTAGACTCGCATAAGTGGAGCAGAAGGCATAGGCATCGACTTCAAGGCCGAGCTGGGAGGCACTGAGGCTGAAGGCGGAGGCAGGGCAGCTGCACTGGTAGAAGGCTCTGCTGAAGTGGATGGCATATCAGTTGTCTCTGTAACCACCACCGATGGCTCATCAGACTGGCCTACGATGGTAGTCGGTTGACCCTTTCTCTTCGAGTTGTGGGCATCCATTAGAGAATACCAAGAGAAGGGCTTCTTCGCCCGAACCTTCATGTCAAATCTCTAGGCTCTACCCGTGCATCCGTAAGGTACTCAGTGATGGTGTTGGGATACGGGTAGGAGGTATCAGCTTGCCTAGCGACCACTGACATGTTGGCCAACATCAAGGCAGCCACATTGGTCTGGTACCCGGTCATAATAGAGGCGACTAGCACTGCCCGTGGAATAGGTAGTTTGGTTTCATTCTGGCACGGGTCTAGTCTACTGCATGCGAAGATCTGCCATCCCTTCACCTCAAAGTTTAGGGTGTTCCGCTGAATAGGAACCCCTGCAGTGATCCATGGTGGTGGTGGCCCTGGGGCTGCAAGAAGCTCAGCTAGCCATGGCCGAGCTGCGTCACCCAATGCTAGCTTCTCCAAGTACTGTGCCAGCTCCACATCCTCAAACCCCAAATAGGAGTTCAGAGTGTGTTCACCTTCAGATTCCTCACTTTCGTCAGTTTGGTCCCTTTCTTTATGTGTGCCACATTGGCATAGAACTCCCGAACCAAATACTCCTTGGCGTCCACAACAGTCTGGGTGAACCACATCCACCCCTTTCTCTCTCGGAACTGTCTTAACACTGCTGGATTATACTTGTCGAGATCTTTGAGTTGGAACTGTCGCTCAAGAGTGAGCGATCTCATCGGCCACCACCCACGGAAGCCGGTGAAGGTAGCTAGACTGACGAAATGGTCCTCCCATACCTCTTTCTTCTTCAACCTCTTAAGGCCAGCAACTTCGTATCTCCCCCTCGGCCATCATCTGGGATGTCATCAACTGTAGTAGCTGGTGCCTCAAGGACAGGTGTAGAGGAAGGCTCAGAAGCCTGACTAGCACTTTCTGAACCCTCGGAGGTGCTAGGTGAAGTGGAAGGCTCGTCCCAAAGTTGATGCCTTCCTGATGGCTTTGATTGGACAACCGGCAACTGTTGAACCGAGTTGCCCTCCGATGCTTCCCTAAACGGGGCATAAGAACTGGATTCGGAGGGCTCTGCATTTCTCTCTCAACCGGCTGTAGTCTTCTTTGAGATTATCTTTTGGAGGGCGAGGGATAAAGTAATCTTGCCTCGACCCCTGGAAGGTTCACCCCTCCCCTTTGAAGTGTCACTACGACCACAAGATTTAACCATTTTCTGTATCAAGCAATAGCAGCAGTTATTAGTGGTTCAATTTCAAACAGACAGTATAATAGAGTGTAGAACATGAGCGTAGGGTGGGGAAGTGTGGCCGCAGACTGGATTGTGCGGGCCGCACTATTTGAACTTGCGACCGCGGAAATAGAACTGCGGTCCGCACAATTATTAGTGCGACCGAAGATATGAAGTACAGTCCGCACTTTTATCATAACGGCCGCACATTAGATATTCCAAAAGTGGCAACTCTCCGATGATAGAGATTACACTGTTCTGCAGCCGCACTCACTTTTCTGCGGCTGCGATAGAATTTCTGCGGACCGCACAATTTCAAGTACGACCGCAGATTCAGCCTTACTTAAAGTATCCTCATCTTAACTTCTGCGGACCGCACAATTACTTGTGCGGCCGTAGATTTCAAACAATTACGAGCAGACTTTCTAGGGTTGTTCATTTTTTGAACAAATTTGACATTGTATTAACAATTAAGCATGAAAAACGCATCACCCATTCCCTATAGAGCAATTATCAGTTAACCCAACACAGTTTAAACCCCACAGGGTAGTAAAATTGAAATCTATTGACAAATGGACAAAAACTACCTAAAAATTATAAATTAAACTAAAAGTTGAAATATTCTATGAGTAATTGAAGCATACTAGATATGAAATAATGCAGATGAGTAATCACAGATGTGGATTTAGTGTGGCAGAAGATTGAACAGACAATTTTCAAGTGTTAGAGTTTAGAGTGCTCAAAGAGAAAAAAAATGTACAGTAGCCCTTAAGGTTACTATTTATAGTTAACGATCAGGCTTGAGGGACAAGTGAGGAGTGCGGCCGCAGAATTCCCTCTGCGGTCCGCACTCTTTACCTGGGGGCTCAAATGCCCTTGATGATATGTGGTACGCACAATTTGGAGTGAGACCACAGATATTGGAAGCGGACCGCAGAATTTGATGTGCGGCCGCAGATTGGCCAGTTCTCTGATAGATCAAACTTCAGAGAGTTTGCATTCTCCATTTCCATTTTGTGCGGTCCACACTATAATTGTGCGGCCGCAGTTTCCTTCTGCTGTAGCACTCACAATTGTGCGGTTCGCATAATACATGTGCTGTCCGCACTTTTTCCATGCTTAGCCAATTTTTCTGAGCACAGTTCCTGTAAAGCACACTCATTCCTGCAACACACTTCAAATCTAGTTAGCACAAAAACAACACCTATCTACAAAAGAAGAATAGCAAAAGAAAAAGAAACATGGGTTGCCTCCCAAGAAGCGCCTGATTTAATGTCGCGGCACGACGCAGATTATCATCATTTCAAATGATTTATTGTCACTCATCAGCTTGTCCCAAATAATGTTTCACCCGATGGAAATTGACTCATAATATCTCATCATTTTTTTTCTTCAAGTCCAATGCACCAAAAGATGTCACACCCACCATTTCAAAGGGACTACTCCATTTAGATTTCAGCTTTTCGAGAAACATCTTCAATCGTGAGTTGAATAACAACACAAGATCCTCCACCTTGAACTCCTTGTTTTGGATGTATTTGTCATGAAGGTACTTCATTCTTTCTTTATACAAAGACGAACTTGCATATACATGGTACCAGAACTCATCCAATTCATTCAAATGTGTAACCCGTAAGTTAGCGGCTGCATCCCAATCAAGATTCAACTTCTTCAGAGCCCACATGGATTTATGCTCAAGTTCCACCAGAAGATGACAAGCTTTTCCAAACACCAACCGGTATGGAGACATCCCAATATGAGTTTTGTAAGCAGTTCGATAAGCCCATAGTGCATCATCAAGCTTCTTTGACCAATCTGTCCAGTTAGCATTCACTGTTTTGGACAAGATACTCTTTATCTCCCGGTTGTAGACTTTCACTTGACCGCCAGCTTGTGGATAATAGGGAATCGTAACTTTATGAGTGACACCATACTTGCTAAGCAAAGTGTCAAAAGCCTTGTTGCAAAAATGCGGCCCCCTATTGCTTATGATCACCCGCGGAGTACCAAATCTTGTGAAAATATTCTTCTTAAAGAACACTACCACACTTCTGGCTTCATTGTTGGGTAGAAAAATGGCCTCAACCCATTTAGACACATAATCAACTGCGACCAAGATGTAGGTGTTTTCACAAGAACTCACAAAAAGGCCCATGAAGTCAATACCCCACACATCAAAGATATCAATCTCCAAAATGGAAGTGAGAGGCATTTCATTCTTCTTCGAGATTCCACCGGCCCATTGGCACTCATCAAATCTCTTCACCATATGACTTGTATTTTTGTAAAGAGTGGGACAATATACCACAACTTAGCACTTTAGCCGCCGTTCTTGCTCCACCATGGTGACCACCATAAGGCGAAGAATGGCAAGCCTCGAGAATAACATTTTGCTCTTCATTCGGTACGCATCTTCTAATTACCCCATCCGTGCAAATCCAGAAGAGGTAAGGCTCGTCCGAATAATAATCTTTACAATCCCGTTTGAGCTTCTTCCTTTGATTTGAAGAGAACTCATCCGAGATGATTCCACACACAAGGAAGTTTGCTAGATCGGCGAACCATGGCACCTCCTTCATTAAAATAGCCAAGATTTGCTCGTCGGGGAAGGAGTCATTGATTTCAAGGCCATCATGCGGCCTCCCTTCCTCCTCCAAACGAGACAAGTGGTCCGCCACTTGATTTTCACTCCCTTTTCGATCTTGGATGTCAATATCAAACCCATGCAACAATAGCACCCATCTCATCAACCTAGCTTTTGAATCTTTCTTGCTCATAAGACAGCGAAGTGCCGCATGATTCATATGAACAATAACCTTTGCACCCATCAAGTATGGGCGGAATTTCTCAATAGAAAACACAATGGCAAGGAGCTCTTTCTCTGTAACGGTGTAATTGAAAAGTCGCCGGTGCATTGCATAAACCAAATGGCATCCACTTGAAAGCGAAAGTGCCATAGGGACATGTGAATGTTGTTTTATGAGGTCCGAGCTTTCATGCCTTTTTTTCCTTGAGTTCATAGTACTCCTTCTAGAGTTGTATTTCGTTTCGAAAGTTCATCTTTTAATAATTCTGCAATTAAGCACATTTTATTAGTTTTTGGGAATATAATTAAACGCTTTTGGGCTAAAACGAAAGCTAAAAGCCGCTAATAAGTAGCCAAAATCCCCACTTATCAATAGGCCTATAAATCTTGGGCTCAACTTGCCCTTCTTCCCGAACCTCATGATCCCCTTCATAGGCGAGACTTTCAAGAGAACCTTCTCGCCTACCATAAATGATAAGTCATGCGCCTTCTAATTCGCATAAATCTTCTGTCTGGACTGTGCTGTGCGAAGTCGTTCCTCAATTAACTTTACCTTTTCCACGGCATCCTTCACCAAATCAGTACCATATAACTTAGCCTCGCCGGGCTCAAACCATCCGATGGGTGAACGACATCGCCGACCATATAAAGCCTCAAATAGAGTCATCTCGATGCTGGACTGATAACTGTTGTTGTAAGTAAACTCGGCCAATGGCAAAAATCGATCCCAATTCCTTCCAAAGTCAATCACACATGCTCTGAGCATGTCCTCAAAGATCTGAACTGTCCGCTCTGACTGTTCGTCGGTCTACGGATGAAAAGTTGTGTTAAGCTCTACCCGGATGCCCAACACTCTGTACTACTCTCCAGAAATGCGAAGTAAACTGAGGGCCTCTATCTGATATGATGGAAACTGGCACACCATGCAACCTAAAAATCTCTTGAATATAAATCTGGGCCAATCTCTCCGAAGAGTACATGGTCACAATCGAAATGAAGTGTGCCGACTTGGTCAACCTGTCGACAATGACCCAAACTACATCAAACTTCCTCAAGGTTCGCAGCAACTTCACTGCGAAATCCATAGTAATCGCTCCCATTTCCACTCAGGTATAGTCATCTACTGGAGTAGGCCACCTGGTCTCTGATGCTCATACTTAACCTGCTGGCAATTTAGACACCTCGCAACATACTCAACTATGTCCTTCTTCATTCGCCACCACCAATAATGCTACCTCAGGTCGCGATACATCTTCGTAACACCTGGATAAATAGAATATCAGCATCTGTGTGTCTCCTCTAGAATCCTCTCCCTCAGACCATCAACATTAGGAACACATAGATAACTATGGAGTCGCAGAACACCATCATCGCCGATAGTAACCTCCTTGGCACCACCCTATAGTACCGTCTCTCTGAGAACCAACAAGTGTGGATCATCAAATTGATGAGCCTTGATCTGCTCCAATTGTGAAGACTGGGCAACGACACATGCAAGAACTCGGCTGAGCTCTGAAATATCCAACCTCACAAGTCTGTTGGCCAAGGACTGAATGTCCAAAGCCAATGTCCTCTCCTCTGCTGAAATGAATGTCAAGCTACCCATACTCTCCGCCTTTCTGCTCAAGGCATCCGCAAGTAACTAAAGCCACCTGCGCTGCCTCAAATTGAGATCCCTCTGCTTGAACAGATGCTACAAGCTGTGATGATCGGTGTAAACCTCACAGAACACCCCATAAAGATAATGTCTCCAGATCTTAAGAGCATGAACAATCGCAGCCAACTCCAAATCATGTACAGGGTAATTCTTCTCTTGGGGCTTCAGCTGACGTAAAGCATATGCAATAACTCACCCCTCCTGCATCAATACACATTCCAAACTAATGCGTCAAGCGTCGGAATACATAGTATATATCCCTGAATCGGAAGGTAACACTAACACCGGTGCTGAAGTCAATGCAGCCTTGAGCTTCTGAAAGCTCACCTCATAATCATCGGACCATCGTAACGAAGCACCTTTCTGGGTCAACCTAGTCAAAGGTGCTGCAATAGATGAGAAACCCTCCACAAACCGATGATAATAAGCCACTAACCCTATGAAGCTCCTAATCTCAGTCACTATGGTAGGACGAGGCTAACTCTGAACTGCCTAGATCTTTTTGGGATTAACCTTAATGCCCTCGCCCGATACGACATGTCCCAAGAATGCTACAGAATCTAGCCAAAACTCACACTTGGAGAACTTAGCATATAGCTTCTGTTCCTGCAAGGTCTGAAGCACCACTCTCAAATGCTGCTCGTGCTCCCTATGCGAGTAGACCAAAATGTTATCAATGAAGACAATGACAAACGAACCAATATATGGCTTGAACACCTTGTTCATCAAATCCATGAACACCGCTGGGGCGTTAGTCAAACCGAAGGACATCATTAGAAACTCATATTGGCCATATCTATTCCGAAAAGCAGTCTTCGGAACATCCAAATCTCGAAAATTCAACTGATGGTACCCCGATATCAAGTCGATCTTAGAGAACACCCTGGCACCTTGTAACTGGTCAAACAAATCATCAATACGCGACAACGGGTACTTATTCTTAATGGTGACTTTGTTCAACTGGCGGTAATCAATGCATATCCACATAGTCCCATCTTTCTTCTTCACAAATAACACAGGTGCACCCCACGGTGATCCACTCGGTCGGACAAACCCCTTTGCTAGCAACTCCTCAAGCTATTCCTTCAACTCCTTCGGAGCCATACGGTACGGTGGGATAGATATAGGATGGATATATGGAGACAAATCAATACAGAAATCAATATCACGATCTGGTGGCATGCTTGGAAAATTAGAAGGAAACACATCGGTGAACTCCCGGACTACGGGCACTGAATCAATTGCTGGAGTCTCTGCAGTATTATCCCGAACATAGGCTAGACAAGCCAAACAACCCTTCTCGACCATGTGTCGAGCCTTCAGAAAAGAGATAACCCGACTAGATATACAAACAGACGAGCCCTTCCACTCCAATCTAGGCAACTCTAGCATCGCCAAGGTAACGGTCTTAGCATGGCAATCAAGGATGGCGTGATATGGAGACAACCATTCCATGCCCTGGATGATCTTAAAGTCGATCATATCAAGCAACAAAAGATCCACTCTAGTCTCATAACCATAAAATATAACAACACAAGACTGATAGATCCGATCCACATCAACAGAATCGCCCACAGGAGTGGACACATAAATAGGAGCACCTAGGGACTCACTGAAAACACCCAGGAAATAAGAAAACAGAGACAAGACATATGAATATGTAGACCTTGGATCAAATAATACCGAAGCATCCTTATCGCAGACAGAAATAATACTTATGATCACGACATCTGAGGCCATTGCATCTGGTCTGGCCGGAAAAGCATAGAATCTAGCTGGAGCGCCATCTACCTAGCCTCCACCTGTCTGACCTCCACCTCTAGGAATGCCCCTACCCACCTGCCCTCTGCCTCTGGGCTGCCGGATGGCTGGTGCAGCAGCTGGTGCTGAAATCATAGGCTAGTGACCCTGCTGTACTGCCTTGCCCGAAAGTCTGGGGCAAAACCTCCTCATGTGGCCAGGATCCCCGCACTCATAACAACCCCTCGGAATAGAGGACTGCTGACCTGAAGTCTGATCCCGATGGACTGAACACCCACTGGAGGAACCCTGAATAGCTGGCAACCGATAGAAACTCTCTGGCATGGTGCTGAAGTAGGGCCACACTGGAGCACCCCGATGAGGCGGCGGTGCTAGATATGTGGGCCTGCTAGACTGGCCCCTCACGAACTAACCCCTGCCCCTAGTAGGGGCACCACTGAACTCCCCAGAATACCGAAACCTCTTATCCCTCGTAGCCTGCTTTCGAACGCGCTGACGTACACCCTCGATCCTCCGAGCTATCTCTATAACTAGCTTGTAAGAAGTCCCATCTAAACCTCTCGGACCATAGTGGCCTGGCTAGCAATGTGCAACCCTGCAACAAACCTCCGCACTCTCTCTGCATCGAGCGGAAGTATCATAAGTGCATGGCGAGACAACTCAGAGATTCTCGCCTCATAGTCGGTCACTGACATCTGGCCCTGCTGGAGCTGCTCGAACTAAAATCGCAACTCTTCCCTCTGAGAGGGTGGGATATATCTATCCAAGAAGAGGCGTGTATACTGATCCCAAGTCATGGGAGAAGAACCTGCTGGTCTGCCAAGAAGATAGGACTACCACCATCGACGGGCCCGACCCTCCATTTGAAAGGTAGTAAAGTCCACCCCGTGGGACTCCAATATCCTCATGTTGTGCAGTCTGTCCCTGCACCAATCAATAAAGTCCTAAGGGTCCTCATGTCGCCCACCTCCAAATACAGGAGGTTGTAACCTGGCCCATCTCTCCAATAGCCTATGCGGATCGCCGGTCGCAGCTGGTATGGACTCAGGTATGGCTGCTGCAACAGGCTGAACTCCACCTACGGGTAGTGCGCCCAAGGTTTGATACACAGCAGCTGCATGCCCCGGAGCCTGAGCGGTAGGGGTCTGTGCTCCCTCTCCTGCCTGAGATGTGGCTGGGTCTACTAGGAATAGACCATCCTAAGTCACAGAATTCATGAACCGCAGCATACGGCCCATGACCTCCTGAAATCCCGGTGCGGACATGAAATCCACAGGGGCTGGCTCTGCTGCAGGCACCTCGCCCTGCTCCTCAATAATAGAATCCTGTACTGGACCCACTGGTGACATAGCTGGGACAATTCTGGGCAATCCTCGTCCCCTACCACGGGCTAGAGCCCTCCCTCGACCTCTAGCAACAGGGGAGCAGCTTCTCCAGGGTCTAAAACATCTGTTGTGCGCGTTCTCACCATCTATGAGATAATAAGAGAAAGATACTTAATATCACATCAACTGCAGGATAGGAGATGAAGAAAGAGTAGTTTCTAACACCCTATAGTCTCTCGAAGATAATTACGGGCGTCTCCGCACCGATCCGCGAGACTCTATTAGGCATGCTCATAGCTTGTGAGACCTACGTGAACCTAGTGCTTTGATACCATTTAGTTATGAGCCAATTCTCCTATAGGCCGTGATCGTGCCCAGCTCCATCGCTAGGCAAGCCAACAGTAAACTATCCACGTGATTTTCCCTTTAAATAAGTTTCCATGTAATTAGATTTCCATAAATTAAACAGTTACGAAACAGCAAATTAAATGAGTAAGAAGAAAGCAGCTAAGTGCATTCATAACAATAGTGATAATCCCACAACCATACAGTCTACTAGTGTGTGTGCCAAGACCTGGTGTCACAAGTGTATGAGCTACTAATAAAATATACAAAACACTGAACTAATGTCCGAAATGAAGTAGAGAGAAAAGCAAAACATAAAAAAAGACTTCGGGTGCTGCAGAACAGCTCGGAAGGCAGCTCACTGCTCAGTCTCAGGATGTCAGTGGTGTGCGCCGGGGTGACTACCAGATGGACCTGCCTCAGAACTTGCACGGTTAGTGCAGAAGTGTAGTGTGAGTACATGAATAATATGTACCCAGTAAGTATCAAGTCTAACCTCGAAGAAGTAGTGACGAGGGGTTGACTTCAATACTTACTTTGGGCTAACAACAAAATGCTGGAATTATAAATAAAAATGAATTATATAAAACAAGTAATACAACTCAGCAACAAGCAGAGAATAATATTTCTTTCACTATTAACAAATTTCGAGTCAATTCCTGTCATTTAAATAATTATAATCGCTCAAGCCATAAAATAATATCAAGTAAAATTAGGCTCCGAGTATTGTCATGCGTGATTTATGCCGAGGTCGTACGGGCAGATCCAGAAATATACCGTGCACTGTCGAGGGTCGAACGGCACGAACCATAGATGGATCTATTAACCTGCCGAGGTGAACGGCCTGCTCCCATTAAGTAGAGAAAATTTACCTCGCTCGCGAAAATACTTACGACGCGAGTGAACATAGAATTATCAGAGTTCTTATAAAACCCTTCAATTCTTTCCAAACATAAGAAATCCAAAATAGAGAGTTTAAATATTAAAATCCTTAATCTCAGCTCATTTCAAAGCAGCGAATGTGCATAGCCAACATAACAATGCAAACAAAATATGGTGTAATCATAAGACTACCCAGACATCACATAGAATATAGCTACGTACGGACTCTCATCATCTAGTGCGTACGTAGCTCCCCACACTTTAAGTTCACAACAAGATACTCCTAAGAGGAATAGTTCCCTCTTACAAGGTTAGGCAAGAGACTTACCTCGTCTCAAAGCTCGCTTTTCGGTCTTAAATTTGCTCTAAAGCCTTAACTCGGTGCCGAAGAACCCGAAACTAATCAAATATTGTATAAATAAATCAATACATGTTCCAAAGTTCATAATTTAACTATTAGAATAATTTTCCAAACCCAAATTGGAAGATTCTTAAAATTCGCCCCCGAGTCCACTGCCCGGATACCGGAAATTTTCTAAGGAAGTTGTTACCCATAACCTCAATAACTCAAATATGTAATTTTCACTCCATTCCATGACCATTTTCGTAGCTAAATCCCATCTTTATCAAAATCTAGGTTTTTCATCTAAACACATGATTTTCATAATTTTGTATGTTAAAATCTAACCATAATCTATATATTTAACTTACATTGTATGAAAATTACTTACCTCAAATTACTAGGTGAAAATCCCCCCGCAAGAGTTCCAAAATCGCCCAAGAGATGAAGGAAAATGAGCCAAATAGCCTAAGTTCCGCATTAAAAAACCCATTCTATCTCCAACGATTTTCGCACCTGCGGAGGGTTGGCCGCTTTTGCGGCTCCGCATCTGCAGAAAAATCATTGCAGATGCGGCCCTTGCCCAGTTAACCACTTCCGCATCTACGGACCAGTGGCCCGCTTCTACGGGTCCCCTCCTGCGACTCGCGTGTCGCTTCTGCGGCTTTAATCGCTTCTGCAGTTTCCTCCATCGCACTTACGTGTTCGCAGGTGCGCAAACTCACCCGCATCTACGGTTCTTGGTCTGCTCCTGCTGCGCCGCTTCTGCGGCTACTGGCTCGCTTCTGCAAGCTCGCAGGTGCGATTACACCAGCAGTTGGATGGTTCAGCTACTCACCTAAGGTCCAACGACCTCCGTGCATCGTTCGAATGGCATCCGAGGCCCCTCATGCTCCGTCCAAACATACCAACAAGTTTGAAATCATAAAACGGACTCGCTCGCACCCTCGGAACGCGGAAAACAACATTAAAACTAAGAATCGCAACCCAAAACCCATTGGATCAACTTATAAACTTCAAATTCTTTTAACTTACTCTGAACGCGCCGAAATATACTTAAACTACTGGGGATGACACCAAATTTTGCGTGCAAGTTTTAAATCACCATACGGAATTATTCTCGGTCTAGGAACAATTGGACCCCAATAACGCCAAATCCTACTTCAAACCAAATTAAAGAACTTTAAAACCTTCAAGATGCCAACCATCAATATTAAGCGCCGAAATGCTCCCGGTTCATCCAAAACCCGATTCGAACATATGTCCAAGTCCAAAATCACCATACGAACCTATTGGAACCATCAAATTTCGATTTCGAGATCGTTTACTACAAAAATATTGTCCAAGGCCAAACTTATCCCTTTTCACCAACCTTAAGAAACCAATTATTCCGATTTCAACCCGAACCCTTCCAAATCCCGAACTAGCTATCGTCGCGCGTCATAAAATAGTAAAAGCACATACGGAGAGTCTTATTTAGGAGAACAGGGATCTATAAGGCAAAACGACTGGTCGGATCGTTACATATTGTCTATATTTAACCTCCGCTATACTATCGGGCTAAATTTATCCCTACCGTTATACTATCGGGCCAAATTTACCCCTAGAATCAGCAAACTTTTAAATACCCCTTGTTCTATTAAGTAATCCAAAATCTCCCAAATTCTTTTTATTTAAATCACTTGTTGTTCTTCTTGCTCCATTATTTTCAAAAATTACTATTGATGTGAATGCTAAAGTTACTAGACTATACAAATTATTCATAATTCTTTTTAATTACCAATGCACCCATTTCTCTTCTTGTAATAAACAAAATTGGTTTAGAATTTTATTTATTTTTCAATCATATACACACCGTATAATTTAGTAGGTCTATTTATTGTGTATTATATGCAGTTGATCATCATGTATGTACATGTATATTCAAATTCATTTTGTCTTTGCCTGGTTAGTATAGAGTTCAATCAACTAACTTAAGAGTGCAAAATCTGTAGGCATTTAATTAAAGCAAAGTTGAATTAGAGAATATAAAGTCTCCGAGGAACTTCAACTTCAATCACTAATACTTGCAAAGTCTCCATACATTTGGTGCAACGAATTCATTAAAATTGGGATGTTGTAAATACTTTTAGAATTTAGAAAAACTACCTAATTTAGATTTTTCAATTTATTATACTTTGTTTATTCGGTTGTATTATTTAATATTTTTTCTCTTATTTTGTTCTCTAAGTCAGAAAGCAGGTAAATGCCAATTATTTCAAAAATAATGGACCAAGAAGAACAAGTGATTTAAATAAAAGAAATTTGGGAGATTTTGGATTACTTAACAGATCAAGGGATATTTTTAAAAGTTTGCTGATTGTAGGAGTAAATTTGGTCCGATAGTATAACAATAGGGGTAAATTTGGCCCGATAGTTTAATAGATGTTAAATATAGACAATATATAAAAGTAGAGGGGTATATTTGGTCCTTTTTCCTAGAAAATATGTAGTAGCACCCCTATTTATAATACTACAAACCAAATTTGACTAGAATTTAGGAAACCCATTTTTATATTGTTTCGACCGTGAATCCTAATTAGACATGAATTAAGTAAACTAACAAATACCAAATCCTAGACAACTTAAGAATAATAATTAATCTTGGTTTAATTTCCAACATGTTAGTATTCTGAAAAGAAAAACATGAACCAAATATTCTATTTGTAATGCTATATTTTATGTGAAAAGAGAAAAAACTAACTAAATATTATATAACTTATGCTAGATTCTATGTAAAAATTCTTTTTTTCTATTTCTGTAACCAAACAATATATAAAGTTATGCTAATTTTAATACATGGATAACTACTCTCTAACCGGCACCAAAAGACCCCTTAAAACAATTGAAAAAATTCATTTGCCAACATTCTCTTATCATACTTCTTATGGGATTGTGGTGTGCAGTACTTTTTTGTCAAAGGACAATGGTGGCTTTGTTAATGTTTGGCCACATAGTTTCGGTACTGTGCTCTGCTCTCCTTCCCTACTTCAGTTTGGTTTTCATTACTTTGTAGGTGGTTGCAGATGTATGTTTGATTGATCAAAACCCGTAGGTGGTTGCTATATAGATGTATTTTTGATTGATCAAAACTCTATCTTCTATATCAGTTCGTCAAATACTGTTAAAAGTGGGACGAGAATATTGCTTATTTTCCAAAACGGAAAATGGTAGTAAGAACTTTGAGCCTCTAGAAAAGGATCAGATAATTCAGATCTAGCAAAGATCTTCTTTTAAAACCCAAATACAGCGACTCCCCCGTCTTCTTTCCTTTATTCTGTCTTAAACAGAATATATCTAGAAATAATATAACTTTAAATTTATATTTATATAAAGCAACAGAAATATCGATATCGCATTTAAACTACAAATTTCAAAAATTATTCTTTCTTTTAACTTTGTATCTAATCAAATAATATCACATACATAGAAGCGAGGGATATTTTCCTTTATTTTCTTAACTCATCATCCGTCATTCAACATGAACTAGTTAGCGGTTCATTAGTTTGATGGATAAGAAAAAATAATTCTAGGATAAAAAATTAGTATTGTCTTATCCCTTGTTTGGTTACTAATTCTGGAATAAATTATCTTAGGATTAAAAATAGTACCGGAATAACTTATATTTGTCAAAGGTTGAAATCAGAGGCGTATCTAGTGTAGAATCTATAGATTCAACTGAACCCATAGCTTTCACTCATACCATGTATTTTTGCTCAAAAAATTATTAAATATGTACAAATAATAAATTTTGAACCTATTAAATTATATTAGATATGGTAGAATATGTGGTTGAAATAGTAATCCTATAATAAGTTATCTCAAAATAAAACAGTAAAGTTGATAATTTTAAAATTAATACAATATACCAGATATTCAATAAAAAATAATATAAAAATAATTAATCTCAACATAACTGATTATACCCTACCATATGTATGAACCCAACGACCCTTTACAGATTTATGCTTCACACACGTATCTATGCTCGAAAAAGTTGTCTCTTTCTCCAAAGTGGGTAGCAATAAACATCACCACTCATCCAAAACCAAATTCAACGTCGCACTAATATCTGATCTTGGTCCCACAAAACTGACAACTAACAGTAAGTTTTTCATATTAGGATTAAATAAATTCAGAAGTGGCCCATGATTACGAGTTAACCAGCTGGTGGGCCCCTAGTGGTTGAACATTCGTCAAAATACGTATTCAAACTCAGAGTCAGTTGGTAGAGTTTCGTGACCAAAATTGATGATTACAACTAGCTCGCGATTCTAATTGAAAGAAACAATAACCTCTCTCTATATTTGCTTGCAAATTTGTGCCAATCAGGCATGACAAAGTCTCCTATAACCTTAAACTCGTTATGTTGTTGTACTAAACAATTCGCTCTCCGTCCATATGACATTTAACAATTTGTATCTCTATATGTATAGTTCTAGGGAAAAGGAGTAGCATACCCATGCTACTACAGCTAATAAGTGACATCTGCCACTGGGGTCGGGAAATAGAGATGTGAAACTAGTCTTCAGTTTTCGACAATTTGAAGTATTATTAAGAGAATAATGCCCAGTAAGGCTGCACATAGCAGGAAGGCTACAAATACTTTAACAAAAGGCAGTACTAACATAGCTCTCAACAACATTACTAGAGAGTATTTGGAGCAATGAGCTATTCTTTGGATCAACACATCTAGGAGTCTTAAACTGGCTAACTGCACCTCCTAATCCTACAAAATGATCTGATATCTTATGAAATGTTCCCCTCTTTACAATCCTCAGCTCAAGTGCTCCAACTGCATTTGCTTTCCGGGAGCTTACGTAGCCTGGACGATAAAAGCCTTATCCAAACAGTAGCAACAGTCTTGCAACATTTCATCAGTTGCTTCACCACTCAGTTCCCAGAAGATCACATAGTGCTCCGTATCAGCTAAGACGTTGACTTGGCTCGTGAAGTCCACCACTTCTAGTTTTTCGTTTACTAAGTGCTTTGCTGCAGCTTCCACGGCTAGTTGTAAATCTTTCTCTGTGTTCTTGTCAATGTTAATGCTTAGCAAAAAGTTCCTTCTGCAAACAAACTGGAGTTCTGGAATCCCATTGTGGAAGCCTTTTATCTTTACCACATCACCTAGTCTATAACAATATAAACCAGCATATAAAAATTCATAAAATTGTCAATTATACTGTCAGCGCATATAATTAAAATCCAGTAAAATAAGTGACAAACTAGATAGACTAATAGCTTGTTATTTAGAAATGTGTCAGTGAGGTGGATATGGAACAACTGGACAGAACTTAAAAGGCAGAATGCAAAAGATCCCAACATTCTATGCCTTCAAAACCTGCTAAAGTATCTTTTTCAAGAACATCAGGTGGACAAAAAAACATGAATATCAGGAACATGCAATTATGTAGATTAGAACAAATATGTACAACAGATGATTAAAAAGCATGTTGAAATCCAGAACAAGGCATAAAAACAAATCATAAGTTTTATTATCTAAGCAGAATTTAATATTTGTAAGTGATCATGTTTAAACTATAAGTACCAAATGTCTAAACTATATGTACCAAATATAAGTGAAACAAGAAAGGAATTGTCTCATTCATCAGAGTTGCAGATGGAAAGAAGTAAATCCAAATAATGCAGAATTCGCTCACCAAGAATCATAATCCATAATTAAATGTTGATGGTCGCTCAATAAACTATTCATATAGTAAGTTAGACCACAATGAGTCACCAACATAATATTTCTTTGCTAACCAAAGCATTTTTAAGAAAAGGGGTGCAAGAAAATTGTACCTGCAAAATTTGCGAAGACAATTTCATACTCTTCTCCAAGTTTAACTTCAGTCAGACCCACTGGAGAATCCGCTTGCTCCACGCCATTGAGATTTCCCCCGAGAGGAATGAATTCAAAATAACCAATATTTGGTAATACTGCATAAGTGACTAGCTCAAGGGGCAATTTCGGGTTAACGTTTACTCCACCCATCCTTCAGAAGAACCATAATCTGCACTCAATAAAGGAAATTCCCCAGCATAATGCCTCAGCTTCTTCAAGTAAGGTTCCATTGATCCTGTCATTATACCATACATGCACCTTGTATTTGGGAAGAGTTCAGGAATCAAGCCGCACCAATTGCTTAATCTTGAGCACTTATTATAAATTGTATCAGCCAGTTCAGGATCAAGCTTCAGCAACTTTGACACGGTTAATCTTATCGACGGGACAGTGACTCTACTCGACAGGAATCCTTCTCTTATGTCAACAACAAGTTCTTCCCATACTTGTTCAAATGTTAAGAAAGCATGGACAATGCTATGGGCAAAGGTAGCCATGGTCTGTCACGGCCTTCTTCTCATGTCGCCAAATGTTTAGAAGTTGGTGATATGTCGATGGCACGGCCTTCATCTCGTGTAGCCATGGTCTGCCAAGAATTATATTATAGCCCATGTCGCCATCTACTACTTCAAACAAGGTAGTCTTCATGGGCAGCAGGATCTCCCCTCGGGTTGTCACACTTGCTAAGTTGAACCCGGCGAGGAGCTTTGTGGCTGGAATAATGCTTCCGATTAGCTTGGCTTGCTCCAGCACTCTCCATTGAATGATGTTGGCTAAACTTCCTGGGTCCACCAAAATACGTTTAATTTAAAAATCTAGAACATTAAGAGAAATTACCAGGGCATCGTAGTGCGGTAGTAGAAGTCCATTGGTGTCCTCTTCTGAGAATGTGATGTCGTCCTCGGCGACTTCCCGGAGTCTCTTGCTATGAGTCACCGATATCTTTGTCTTTTTTGCTGCCGAGAAGGTCACACCCTTGATCTTGTTCCCCCCCGAAAATCATGTTGATGCTTTGTCGGAGAGGATCTTCACCTATCTTCGACGGCTCTGTGTTATCCCGGTTGTGGCCGTAATTGTTTTTGGCCCGGTCGCTTAAGAACTCTCTGAGATGGCCCTTTTTCAACAACGTTAACACCTCCTCGCGCAGATTCAGTAGTCCCCAGTCCGGTGTCCATTAGTTCCATGATACTCGCACCATGATTGGGATCCCTCTAGCTAGGATCAGATCTCATCAGCCTCGGGAACCATTTTTTTCTTGATGTTTCTCATTGTTAATACCAGCTCCACTACACTGACATTGAAATTGTACTCGGACAGTCTGGGATAGGTGGAATCTCGGGAACCTGATACCTCTTTGTCCTGCAATGATCTGTTATTCCGGCTGCGGTCAGTTCGTTTATCGGGAGCGAACCTGTCCGCCGACCGGAAACCTTTGCCGCGTCCTTCGGCCATTGCGTAGGGCAAAAATCGGCCCTTAGAAGATCGTTGATCTGCATCAAAATCATCCTTCGGCTTATCCTTGTTCTTTTCTCGATCCCGACTCTTGGTTGATGCCAAGAAACCAAGCTGGTCATCTTCTATTCTTATCTCTGATTCATAGCGGTTATGAATATCCGCCTACGTAGTTGCCTGAAACTTGAGCAGGCTTTCTTTCAGTTCCAGGAGGCGTCGGAGCTCCTCGGGTTCAGCCCTTTAGTAAATGCCTCAACTGCCCATTCGTCTAGCACGACCGGTAGCAACATCCTTTATTTCTAGAACCTAGTCATGAACTCAGGTAGCAACTCGGACTCTCCTTGCAAAATTCTGAATATGTCCGCCTTCCGTGCCTGGACCTTCATGGCCCCGGCATGGGCCTTGATGAAAGAGTATGCGGGCATTTCAAAGAAATCAATAGAGTGCTCGAGTAGAAGTGAGTACCATGTCAGGGCCCCCTTCGTGAGGGTTTCTCTG
Organism: Nicotiana obtusifolia; assembly: GCA_002018475.1. Classification (NCBI taxonomy): domain Eukaryota; kingdom Viridiplantae; phylum Streptophyta; class Magnoliopsida; order Solanales; family Solanaceae; genus Nicotiana; species Nicotiana obtusifolia. The sequence goes on from MCJB01026254.1 coordinate 53,427, forward strand.
AAATTCTTCAGTAGGACCGACTCAATCTCGTGTGGAGCTAAATCCTTTTCTTTCACCGCCATTGTATAGGTGGTGATGTGCTCCTGAGGATCCGAAGTCATATTATATTTTGGCAGGTCTAGTATTCTGAACCTCTTCGGGATCAACTCTGGTGCTGTGATATTTAGCTTAATGTATATATATTTATGCGTATATCGCCTTATGTTTTACTCGTGTTTCATGGATTTTAGATGTAAAATATAATGATTTATATTAATTCGGGGTGTTTTTATGTGTAAGGATCACCCGGAAGCAATTGAGGGCGAAAGGTGCGAGATTAGAACCAAAACGGATGAAAATGGAAAAATGTGGAATTTCAGCGCCCCACGCCACCTGTGGCGCTGTGAGCAGAATCTTCAGCATGCCAGCGCTAGGGCCAGCGCCCCATGCTGCCCTAGATGCTGGTGACGGTAATGTCTCCAACTTTTCTTGGGACAAGGTTATTTTGGCCTTAGACCTACCCAACGCGTATAAAAGCAAGGCTAAGCCTATTTTGAGAGGGGGAGACGCCACTTTGAAAGAAAAATACACACGAGGAGCATCCGGGAGCGAGGATATCTCAATTTTCTTCAGCTTTTCTTAGTATTTTCAATTATTCAACACTTACGAAATTGTTTGATACTATCATGTGTGGCTAAAACCCATAGTTCTGGGGTTGTGATTTAGCCATGAATATTGTTGTTTAACGTTGACTTGACCTTAATTATAATTCACCAATATGTAGTTGTTCATTCAATTTGTAATTAATTGTTTAATTCTCTGGCTAGCAGTTAGGTTCTATTTACTATCTATACTATACTTGGGAAAGCCATGTTTAGATTAGAGAAAAATTGAAGAGAGCACGGTCTTAACTCTGGGGGGAGGGGGGGGCAAATTTGTGGTTAGGATAGGAATATACCTAGTCATCATGCTTAATTAAATATTGTAATATTAATGCGTTCTTGATAGATTGATTTCATAGGAATATAGGCGTTGATCTACTTTGAATAGGCGAGTAGTACTTCGGAAGAAGGCAACAAGAGCAAGTGTTCGATTAATTAGCAACCATGAGTGAATTATATGAAAGGGAGAGTTAATTAGAACACAATAGGATTGGTGAATCGATCACAACCCTGGAATATTTGTCTCTACTGAATATACAACAACTAGTTTGTTGCTTGATAATTTAGCTACTAGTTAGAATTATTGTTTAGTATAGTCGTACTTTTGAACTCGAATTGGCTCGACTAAATAACAAACTTGGTAAATTTAGTGGGTAGTTAATACACGTGTCTATGGGTTCGACACTCATTATTTTATTACTTGTACGAGCACGTATACTTGCGTGTAAGTTTGGGAGCAACATGTTTTTCGCACTGTTGCTGGGGACTTGAATATTGACTACTTTCTAGTTTTTGCTTTAATTGTTTATTTTGTCAAGTCTAATGTTACTTGATTGTTGCTCTGCTCTCAGGAACTTTGATTGAATGCAAAGGGTCAGAAGCCAGGATAGACTTCAAGGCTTTGACCCTAAACCTGAGAGAACATTCCACAAGAGGTTGAGGGAAGCAAGGGACACAAATAATCTTCACGCACTTGTTCAATTTCCTGTGAACATGGTAGAGGAGCAACACATGGTTGTTCAGGAGGTGGCAATGCTTTGCATTGCCAATGTCACCTCCAGCATTGTGAAGTCCAGAATCGCTGGGCACTTCGAGCTGAAACAGAGCATGATCTAGCTACTAATGCGAATGAGCAGTTTATGGGTCTTCCACATGAGGATCCACAATAGCACATCCTGAACTTCTTGGAGATTAGTGATACTTATGTCACTAATGGAGTCCCTACAGGCTATGTGAGGATCACACTGTACCCTTTAGGCAAAACTGCAAAGATCAGAAGTGAGATTGTCGCCTTCAAATAGAAATTGGGGGAGTCTTTATACTCAGCTCTGAGGAGGTTCAAGGGGCTACTCAGAGACTGTCCTCATCACAATCAGACAAACGAAGTGTTAGCTCATACTTTCATAGAAGGACTACATCCTGAGACAGATTGTGGTAGATGCTGCAGTTGGAAGTCAAGTGTTGGAGAAAAGCTTTGATGAGATATATGCGTTATTGAACAAATTCTCCAAAATCAATCTTGATTGGCAAGGAGAGATGGGCAAACACACAGTGCAAAAATCTGCAGGGGTTCTCGAGTTAGATGTGGTCTCTGCATTAGCAGTGCAAATTTTCACATTGACCGACCAAGTCAATTAGATGACCTTGGTTATTAACAAGCAACATGTTATAACCCATATTTGTACGTGTTATATTACACCGTAAGATAGTTTAACTTGGTTCGAGAAGATAATTACCTTTGAGACAATAAGAGTTTAGTCCTATTGGTCCTAAACGATGCAAAGGTGTATAAGGGCGGTTAACAAGTATTAGAGGATAAACGAGTTAAGGATGTTGTAACTCGCGTTTTTGGGAAAATAGAGAGGTGTTTAACATTACCAATATTTCATGTTTTAAGGTATTTGAATGATATGATATCCGTTTCATAAGTCTTGAAGTCAAACGAGTTATGAAACAAAAGTCGACAAAAGTTGTCGCAACTTAGGTTCACAATTTTACTTAAACGATAGGTAAAATGTTTCTGCAATTTTCTCCCAATTTACAAGGAATTACGGGGTGATCTACCTACCAAATTAAAGGTCTATGAGTCTAGTTTCCAATTCTTCAAACCGTTTGTCAATACGATCTCGGAGTATTGAGATAATTGCATTTCCGTAGAACTGCGCAGGCTGGTAGGTGACAAGTAGGTGCATCACCTACTTGCCAAAATTAAGGGCTAAAAGTTAAAAGCCCCAAGTCGGTTAAGAGAGGGATTTTAAAAGCTTCTAAAGCCTGATAATTCACTATCATTTCACAGCTTCAAAACCTAAAAGAACCCCTGCAACCCCTCCCCAAAATAATACCACACAAACCCTAATTGATTTTCCCCTNTAATGATTGTGAAATTGAATAGATTCGACGCACGAGGAGGCCAATACAAAGGGCAAGAGCGTCGCGGGCTAAGGATTTAGCCGAATTCGAGGTGAGTAATATTTGTAAATGATGTCCTGAGGGTTTGAAACCCCGGAATTGCACCTCATAGTGTTGTGTTGAGGTGAGATACATGCTCGATGAAGAGCATGGGTTTGTTTATGTATGGGGATTGGAACTTGGTCCGTCCCGATTAATGATTTTACTATATAACTGTTTGAAATTGATTTGATATTATATTGATTTGGGCTTTTAGTCATATTTGGGCTTCACGCCAGTTATGTAAACCCTTCAAGGGTATTTAAAATGCTTTGAATCGTTATTTGAACTTGGTTTTGGAAAACTAAATGATGTTTTCAAATGATCGTTAGGCATATGGGATCGGGTGGCACGCCGCCACGAGATATGATATAGCGCTTGGGCCGCTAAAGCCCCTTCCGGAAGTCTGAACCACCCACAGTGAGCGCAGGATACCCATCATAATGGCCTAGTTGGTAACAATGACAATTGTAGGTCACGGTTGGTAACAATGACAACCGGTAATGATAAATAATACAGTTGGTAACAATGACAACTGCAGGTTACAGTTGGTAACAATGACAACTGATAACCGGAGATGGGTAGATAATACAGTTGGTAACAATGACAACTGTAGGTTATGGTTGGTAACAATGACAACCGGTAACCAAAGATAACACAGTTGGTAACAATGACAACTGTAGGTTATAGTTGGTAACAATGACAACTGGTAACCAGAGTATGATAAGAAATACAGTTGGTAACAATGACAACTGTAGGTTACAGTTAGTAACAATGACAACTGGTAACCGGATTTTGAAAAGGTTTTACTGTTTAAAATGATGTTAAGCCCGAGGGGCATGTATTTTAAATGATGTTAAGCCCGAGAGGCATGTATTTAAATGACATTGAGCCCGAGGGGCAGTTTTTAAAGTGTTTTCTGTTTCTTCCCAATATTTACTGGAAAGATGTACATGTTTTACCCGTTAAAAGGATTTTCTACTCGACTTTACACTTAGTTACCATTTTTATGATGTTTTATTGTGCATTATGTGTTTTCTTACCTACAGTTAATATTTACGTCTATTACTCACTGAGTTGGAAGTACTCACATTACTCCCTGCACCTCGTGTGCAGATTCAGGCGTTAACGACTCCGCTCCGAGATATTGATTACTACTGCTGGACCGGAGCTTTGGAGATTACGAGGTAGCTGCTTGCGTCCGCAGCCCCGTAACTCTTTTCTTTTGTTGACTTTACTTTCCTCAAACAATTGTACTTAAGATATTGTAATAGTTGTATTATCATTAGGCCTTCTCTAGTGGATCATGACTTAGTGACACCCCGATCTGAGGGCTGTAGTCGGGATGGTACTACTTCTATATATTCCGGCTGACTTTGTTGTTAATCTAATCTTGTTTAAAACTGTGTAATTTAACTGTTGAACGGAATTAGGTTGGTTTGGCTTGCCTTGTCCCCACGAGAGGCGCCATCACGACCGGGTCAGGATTTTGGGTCGTGACAACTCTACCGAGCCGCGCTATAGTCGGCCGGGTATGGCACCTATTGTGCAACCACTGATCAGTTGGGTATGATAATGAGGAGGCCCACAGAGGCATATGTATGAGATGATGATGAGGCCCACAGAGGCGTATATATGTATATGATAATTTTCAAAAGGATATAAATGTATGTATATGCATATGCATGTCAGGCATGACATGGTTAGTCGCCCTCAGAGGCATTCAGATGGTACAGGTTGTATGTCTGTTACCCTGATGCTTATCATTGTTCTTACATTATGTTTCCTGTCTTACATACTCAGTACATTATCCGTACTGACGTCCTTTATTGTGGACGCTGCATGTCGTGCTGCAGGTCCAGGCAGACAGATAGACGAGGCTTCCCCACCACAGTAGGCTACCCAGTTCAGCAGATATTGGCGAGATCCATCCTTCGGACTTGCCACAGTCTTGGTATGCATTTTGTTGTAGGCATTATGGGCATGTCGGGGCCCTGTTCCGACGTAGGTTGCATTATGTACGTTTTTTTGTAGAGGCTCATAGACAAGTGTCAATTTATGCATAGACAAATGATGGGTTGACTTATGTACAGTTGAATTGACTTGTCGGCAAACGTATGTATGTTGTTTTATGGTTTTGCATTGCAGCCTTGTTGGCTATATTATGTATATAAGTATGATTGTATCATGGTATAATGTCACGTATCATTATAATTATTATTCGAGATTATATGCATATGACAAGCCTTATAGATAATAAGGAAAGTTAGATGAAGGGTACGCCGGCGCCAGTTGAGTAGGGTCCGGTGCCAGTTGTGGCCCTCCGGCTTGGGTCGTGACACAACAAGCCCAGTCAGTGCAACAGGTTCAATTGTTTTGTGAAGTATGTGGAGAGGGTCACACGAGCAACTTATGCTCAGTTAATCTAGAGTCTGTCTGTTTTGTGGGTAATGCAAATAGGGGCCAAACACACCAGTATGGGAACACTTACAATCTTAACTGGAGGAACCACCCAAACTTCTCTTGGGGTGGAAACCAAGGTGCTCAGAATCAGTACAGGCCACAAGTACCTCAACAACAATATCGACCACTTCAGGCTGAACAACATGCAAACTCGATGAGTCACCTTAAGGAGATGATGAAGAAATTTATGGCTGGTCAGCAGGCCCAAGCAGCAGAGATGAGGAAGAAATTAATGGCTGACCAGCAGGCCCAAGCAGCAGCGATGAGAAATTTGGAGCGACAAATGGGACAACTTACCAGTGCCCAAAATACTCGACCAGCTGGGGCTCTTCCTAGTGATAACGAGCCTTATCCTAAAGCTTAAGTCAATGCGGTTACCTTGATAAATAGAAGAGTGTTAGAAGAAGTTCCAAAGTAAAAGAAGTATACGGCTAGTCTTGAAGGAGAATTAGTTCCCAAGCCAGTTGAGGAGAATGAGAAAGAACAAAGGATCAGAGCCAGTAATTATGACAAGGCCACCACCTCCGTTTCCACAAAGACTGCAGAAGCAAAAAAATGATGCTAAGTACAAGAAATTCTTAGATATTTTGAGTCGAGTGCGTGTGAATTTGCCTTTGGTGGAAATTTTGCAGGAAGTGCCTAAGTATGCAAGGTATCTCAGAGATATTGTGGCAAACAAGTGAAGACATACATAGTTTGAAACAATTGCATTTACTGAAGAGTGCAGTGCTAGAGTTCAGAGTAAACTTCCTCCTAAGTTGAAAGATCCTGGGAGTTTCACAATTCCTCTGTCTCTTGGAAACAAGAAGTTGGTAGAGCCACGTGTGATTTAGGGACTAGTATAAATTTGATTTCATCCTCTTTGTTCAAGTAACTCGCGGGAGCTTAGACCTATTACAATTACTTTATAGTTAGCAAATAGGTCACTAGTTATGCCAGATTGAATTACTGAGTATGTGTTAGTTTGAGTGGGAAAGTTTATTCTTCCTGCTGATTTATTGTTCTTGATTACGAGGCAGATGAGGAAGTACCCATTATTTTGGGGCGACCATTCTTAGCTACTGGTGGAGCGATTATTGATGTGAAGGAAGGGAAGTTGAAGATGAGAGTTGACGATGAGGAAGTCATTTTTAATGTGTACAAGGCACTTAAGATCCTTAAACATTATGAGGACTTGTGCATGATTATTGTGGTCGAATTGAAGGGAATAGAGCAGAGTCCTTGTGTGAATTGTAATGATCTAGATGGGACAATTGAGTTAGAGGAGGTAGTGTTGCAAGCTGAGTGTGTAAATTTGATTGAGAAAAGAGCTAGAGATGAAAGAGGAGATCTTCTGGGAGCGTCCAAAAAGGCTAGACTTCATGGGAGAAAGAAGAATATAAAGCACCCAACTTGAGTAGAGTAACAGAGTCGTGCCACGACAATAAATAAGGTGCTTGTTGGGAGGCAACCCAGCCTGTATTTAATTTTTTTAATTTATTTTTTATAGTGTCAAGTTTTGTGTTGTTTTTATTGCAGAGTAGAGGAAGTCTGAGTACCCGAAGTTGAAGCCGAGGAGCATGATTGAGATTAAGTGTGGGGTCGTCCCGACCATTAATATTAAGGATCATGTCCGAGCTAGGCCCGAGAGGGTCTCAGGGAGTATTTCTCACCGTTGTTTTAATATTTTTCGTTGCTAACCCGTTTGAGCCTATAGACCTTTTCTTTGGCACTCACATTACAAGCCGTACCCCTATTTTGTTCTTAATTTGAGATTGTTGAACATTTACCTCCTAAGGCACTTAGTCGCTAAAAGAAGTATGTTGAGAGATTGGGGAGTAGCTTTCGAGTGGAACCATGGAAGGGCCCGTTGGTGCAATAAAGTTGAAAAAAGTTCATTAGCCTATGAACCTTAATGTATGGGGTGTGTGTAGAAAAGAAAAAAGAGAAAAAGAAAAAAATTACAAAAGAAAAATGATAGTCAACTAATGTAGAAAAACACACACCTTCTAATCTTACTAGTTTGTGCTAGTGAGAGTATAGAAGTGGTTAATGGAAAAGGGCTATGTTGTATATGGTGTATGACGAGTGAATTGGTTGAAAAGAAGATGTGCTCGATTTTTTAATGTAGTGTATTAAAGTGCTTAGGAGGGTTAGTCAATATTCAAAAATGTATACTACCCGTCCCTTAGCCTACATTACAATCTTAAAGTCCTAATTAGTCCTAGATTTGGCTAGCTTAGATTACTAGAGATGTACACTACGGGCAAGCTTATGGTACAACCACGGAATGCACATGAATTCTTTGTGAGAGTGAGCGAATTTTTCTCAATTGTCTGATGTCTTTAATTTATATTCAAAAGCATACTTGAACGTGTGGACTATTTTATATTCTCTCTTTTATTTGTGGTTAAGGCACATGATCTCATGAAGGATTGGTAATGTTGTAAACGTCTTTTGTTGGGTAAGTGCGCGAGTTGAGTATGCTTAGTGGTAACGAGTCGGCCTTAGAGGTAGGGTAGTTACGGGTAGGGTGTTTGATTTGATTGAATTGAAATGGATATATTTGGGCAGGTTTAAAATTGGAAGAATGTGAATTTTGTATGTTCATGCTTGATTGCCGGTATCGATCATAGTCAAGGGTAGAGTGTATGGTTAAAAATTGAAGTTGTTCCTCTCTAGTTGAGATTTGTACGTAGTTGGGATAGAGTTGATAGTCCCATTTCCCAAGTACGAGCAAGAGTCTAAGTGTGGGGTATTGATATTTAGCTTAAAGTTATATATATATATATATATGTATGTATATATATATATATATATGTATATATATATATATATACATACATATATATATGTATGTATATATATATATGTATATATATATATATTTATTTATTTATTTATTTATTTATTTATACGTACATTGCCTCATGTTTTACTTGTGTTTCGTGGATTTCGGATGTAAAATGTATTGATTTATATTAATTCGGGGTGTTTTTATGTGTAGGAATCATCCGGAAGCAATTGGGGGCGAAAGGTGAGAGATTAGAATCAAAACATAGGAAAACGGGAAAATGGGGAATTTCAGCGCCACAGGCAGCACCCCACGCCACCTGTGGCGCTGTGGGCAGAATCTTCAGCATGCCAGCGCCACGGTCAGCCCCACGCTACCATGAACGCTGGTGACGGGAATGTCTCTAACTTTGTTCGGGATAATGTTATTCCGGACCTACACCTACCCAACACGTATAAAAGCAAGACTAAGCCTATTTTGAGAGAGGGGGACGCCACTTTGGAGGAAAAATACACACGAGGAGCATCCGGGAGTGAGAATATCTCAATTTTCTTCATTTTTTCTTAGTATTTTAATTATTCAACACTAATGAAATTATTCGATACTATCATGGGTGGCTAAAACCCATAGTTCTAGGGTTGTGATTCAGCCATCAATATTGTTGTTTACTGTTGACTTAACCTTAATTATAATTCACCAGTATATGGTTGTTTCTTTAATTCTGTGATTAATTGCTTAATTGCTTGGCCAGCAGTTAGGTTCTATATGCTATGCTTGATAAAGTCATGTTTAGATTAGAGAAGAATTGAATAGAGCACAATCTTAACTCTGAAGGGGGGAGGAGGGGGAGGGGGGGCGGATTTGTAGTTAGGATAGGAATATAGTTAGTCACCGTGCTTAATTAAAAATCGTAATCATAATTCGTTCTTAATAGATTGATTTCATAGGAATATAGGCGTTGATCTACTTTGAATAGGCGAGTAGTACTTCGGGAGAAGGCTACGAGAGCAAGTATTCGATTAATTAGCAACCATGAATGATTTGTATGAAAGGGAGAGTTAACTAGAACACAATAGGATTGGTGAATTGATCACAACCCTGGAATATTTTTCTACTGAATACACAACAACCATTTTGCTGCTTGTTAATTTAGTTACTAGATAGAATTATTGTTTAGTATAATCGCACTTTTGAACTCGAATTGGCTCGACTAAATAACAATCTTAGTGAATTTAGTGGGTAGTTAATACACGTGTCTATTGGTTCGAGACTCATCATTTTATTACTTGTACGAGCACATATACTTGCGTGTAAGTTTTGGAGCAACATGATGCGTTTGGTTTGAACAGCAACTGGGTGCATTTCTTTAAGTCCGGGCCCTTCAGCACTGGTGGTGCGCCTGAAATTTGGTCGATTCGAGCATTTATTTCGCTCATAAACCGCATGAGCTCGGTTTTGAAAGGATCATTACTATTATTTTTACCAGATCCACCGCCGATTCCCCCAGCCCCGTCGAAGCCGACCTCACCCCTCGGAGGTGTTGTTAGCAACCCTTTGTGCTGTTTGATTTGTGGGAGCACTAGGAGCAGGAGAAACTGGACCTCTGCCATTTGAGTTGTTGGAATCACCCGATAATGCTTGCCTCAATTTTTTCATGGCCTGGTCTTGCCAAGAGAGATGGCCCATGATAGCCGTTTTTTGTTCTCTAAGGATCCTCACCGTTTCCACAACTTGCTCATCTTTAGCGTCATTAGGAGTCGCCTCTCATGCGTATCGGGGATACCGCCTGCCATGAACCGGCGTGGCTACATCCCCCTCGTTGGGGTGTCGCTGATCGAATCCTCGTGTTGAGGCAGATTTTCTTGTGCCTCAACGGTGTCTGCGATGTTGACATCGTTATCTGCCATCTTTTATGATTTTTGCTAAGAAACAAAGAATCAAATAGATTAGTAATAGATGCAAGGATCAACTCAATTACACAACTTTCTAAGCCTCACGGTGGGGGCCAAACTGTTTACCCGTAAGACGGTACAGTTAAATTTATTGCGTGGTTTATAGACAAACGAATCGATTCGATCCAAAATAAAAATAAAAATGCAGGACTTAGCGTTGAGATCGAGATAAAATAGGAGACAGTTTGGTTCCGGGAGTAAGGCTTGCAAAGATAACAACAAGAATATTTTTAGACAGAAAATAAAATATTATTTAGTTTAGAATGATGTGTAGCATAAGTCACTATTTATAGCTATACCTAGGGAACAAGGTCCTAGGATCAAGCCCTCTTAAATGACAATAATGGGGGCCATTGATGAATATGTAACGGCAAGCTATGAATGCCAAATTCTCTGTAACGGATTGTGTATTTAGTACTGAGGAATATTCTTCATTGAATGTCATATGGTGGCAATTATTTGTTTGCCCTCGTTAGCAATGTTCCTTTCGGGGTCTACTCGATGCCAACCGAAGTTGTTGCCTCTATCTTCTTCGTTTTCCGTCTGTCCCCGGTTCCACATGTCACTCTATCATTTGAGAATTTAATGTGAACCGATTTTATCCTATACAAGTACATGACATTCAATTATGGAAATTTGACCGGGTTGAATTAACGACCGTATTTGAGGAATAAAGTTTCTTGACCAAAATTGATTGACTACAACAAGCTCGCAATTCTAATTGAAAGAAACAATAACCTCTCTACTCTATTTGCTTGCATTTGTGCCTATCAGGCTTGACAAAGGCTTCTATAACTTTAGACTCGTTGTGTTGTTCGGCTGAACATAATGGCTCCACATCCAGACAACTTTTTAAAATTTGCTCTCTATATGTATAGTTCTACAGAAGAGGAGTAGCGCGCCCGTGCCTACTGCTAATCTGGAAGTAGAGATGTTAAACAAGTCTCCAATTTTCTTACAATTTAAAGTATTATTAAGAGAAGAATGCCCAGCAGGGCTGCACATAGCAGGAAAGCTACAAATACTTCAACAGAAAGCAGTACTAACATAGCTCTCAACAACATTACTAGACAATATTTGGAGCAGTGAGCTATTCTTTGGACCAACACATCTAGGAGTTTTGAACTGGCTAACTGCACCTCCTAATCCTACAAAATGATCTAATATCTTATGAAATGTTCCCCTCTTCACAATCCTCAGCTCAAGTGCTCCAATTGCATTCACTTTCCGAGAGCTCACATAGCCTGCATCGATAAACGCCTTATCCAAACAGTTGCAGCAATCTTGCAGCATTTCACCAGTTGCTTCACCACTCAGTTCCCAGAAGATCACATAGTGCCCCGGATCAGCTGAGACATTGACATGGCTCGTGAAGTCCACCACTTCTAGTTTTTCGTCTACTAAGCGCTTTGATGCAGCTTCCACGGCTAGTTGTAAATCTTTCTCTGTGTTCTTGTCAATGTTAATGCTCAGCAAAAGGTTCCTTCTGCATACGAACTGGAGTTCTGGAGTCCTATTGTGGAATCCTTTTACCTTTACCACATCACCTAGTCTATAACGATATAAACCTGCGTATACAAAGTCATAAACTCGTCAATTATACTGTCAGTGCATATAATTAAATCCAGCAAAATATGCGACAAACTAGATAGACTAATAGCTTGTCATTTAAAAATGTGTAAGTGAAGTAGATATGGAACAACTGGACAGAAGTTAGAAGCCATAATGCAAAAGATTCCAACATTCTATGCCTTCAAAACCTGCTAAAGTATCTATTTTCAAGAACCACTTACTTTGGATAATCTAATGCTTAATAACCAAAACACAGGTTGACAAAAAGACATGAATATCAGGCACATGCAGTTATGCAGATTAGAACGACTATGTACAACAGATGGTTGAAAAGCATGTCGATGTCCAGAACAAGGCATGAAAACAAATCATCAGTTTTATTATCTAAGCTGAATTTAATATTTTATGTAAGGTAGGCACATGTACATGTTTCCTGCAATTTTGCCACACAGAATAGATATTAACGATAAGCACTAAATATAAGTGAAACAAGAAAGGACATGATAGTCGTTCAATAAATTATTCATATACTAAGTTAGACCACAATGAGTCACCAAACATAATAATTTTTTTGTCAAGCAAAGCATTTTCAAGAAAAGGGATGCAAGAAAATTGTACCTGCAAAATTGGTAAAAACAATTTCATACTCTTCACCAAGTTTAACTTCAGTTAGACCCACAGTATAATGTGCTTGCTCAATGGTATTAATATTTTCCCCCAAAGGAATAAATTCGAAATAACCAATATTTGGTAGTACTGCATAAGTGACTAGTTCAGGGGGTAATTTCGGGTTGACGTTTACTCCAACCCATCCTTCAGAAGAACCATAATCTGCACTTAATAAAGGTAACTCCCCAGCATAATGCCTCAGTTTCTTCAAGTAAGGTTCCATTGATCCTGTCATGATACCATATATGTATCTTGTGTTTGGGAAGAGTTCAGGAATCAAGCCGTACCAATTGCTTAATCTTGAGCACTTATTATAAATTGTATCAGCCAGTACTGGATCAGGCTTCAGCAACTTTGACATGGCTAATCTTATGGACGGGACAGTGACTCTACTCGACAGGGCCCCCCCTCTTATGTCAACAACAAGTGCTTCCCATACTTGTTCAAAAATTCGAAAAGCATGGACAATGCTATGGGCAAAGGTAGACGAAACAACTTGAACTTCATCGCGGAAAATGAGTCCACACAAAAGGTGACAGTATAAGGATTGGTGAAAATCAGGGCCAAATATTACTTCATCAGGACTACAACATGGAGTACACATTGCTTTCATTGTCTTCTTGAATTGTGCATTTCTGTACACATTGGTAGTGGCTGTTCCTGCTGCTAAACCTCCATTTGTTTTGAACTGTTTGCTGCTGTAAATAAACTGCAAAGCCTTCCCATTTCCAATTGGAAATTCTCTGAATGAAAAAAAAAAAAAAAACAGAACTATTACATTTAGCTAAGCTATAACAAATCAAATATTTAATTTAATTGAAGAAAGAATGACCAGTCCTTTTCTTTTTCTTGGGATTGAAAAGTCTCAATTGTGACAGAAGTTAGTTATGTGTCCCCCGCATTTTTCACCATTTAAACTCTTTTACTTTCGATGTCTACTTAGAGAAATTTTATGAACCAATGCCTGCTCCTATAGGTCACAAGTAAGAGTTGCAGAAGCAACCACTAATCCTTACGTTAGGTAGGCCGTCTACTTCACACTTCTTGGGTGCGGCCGTTCCCCATACCCTGCGTGAATATGGAATCTTTGTGCACCGAGCTTCCCTTTTTCAACAAGCAAATTGCCAGATATGCATAAATAGAACAAAATGACAAATAGCATTACCTGTTCCTAAAGGCAAAAGAGGTCTTGAATATCTGCATGGTGGACTCCATCAATTCATCATTGAAAGGTACAAACTTTGGCTTCCCTTGAGTAGTACCAGAACTGCAAACCAACCACTAAATTTCCTTACTCTACTTCTAAAAGCATCAAGAAAATAAGAACCCCACAAAAAAAAAAAGTACATTACCTCAATGAGATGGCTTCAATTGGTTTTCCAGTAAGAATGGGAGAAAGATCACCATCAGCAATTCTTTGAATGTAAGGCTCTAAATCATTGTGAGTTACAATAGGAACACAATTCTTGAAAGTCTGAGGATCAGTTCTCCCATTCAAACCCCATTGCTGCAAATATTCTGTCCCTCCATTCTGTTCCAGTATCTTTTTAAGTGTCTCTTCTTGAATTTTGCCAGCATCTTTTGTCAAATCCTCAAATTCCTCAATCACTTTTTCTTGATCAAACTTCATATCAATCTTCTCCACCACCATCTTCATGATCTTCCTACAATAAACACCTATTATAAGGATAAAGATTTCAACTTTATAATATTCCTAACCAAGAAAGATTAGCTTACAATACCAGTAAGCAATTGATACAATTTGAGAGATGGGGTTGGGGCTATTTTTGTTTGGGTGGGTG